>CM042052.1:83107500-83285000 GCA_023525745.1 Arctium lappa | reverse complement strand
GAACTTTCCTATATATATATATATATGTATATATATATATGTATATATATATATGTATATATATATATGTATATATATATATATTATATACACACATATATATATAGAGGTGGGTTCATACGAGAACAAAATCTATTTAAGAAACACGAGAACGGTCGAGTACATACAAAATCATATATGATTCATGCGATTTTGCCGCGACTTAAGTCGCGGTCAAAGTCGTCCGCATCCATTTTTTTGGCTCTTAATACCGAATCATA
The DNA here is from genome assembly GCA_023525745.1 of Arctium lappa. Taxonomy (NCBI): domain Eukaryota; kingdom Viridiplantae; phylum Streptophyta; class Magnoliopsida; order Asterales; family Asteraceae; genus Arctium; species Arctium lappa. Next base: position 83,284,740 of record CM042052.1, on the reverse strand, counting down.
TATGATTTTACACATGATTTTTTGTTTACTTGTTTTCTCAAATAGTTAACGTTCTCGTTTGAACCTTCATCTATATACATATACATATTAACAATACATTTGTGATCATATCCAACGTGTTGTCCTCATAGAGATTGTTAGCAATGGATTTGACTAGAAAGATAAAAATATCTTCAACAATTTCTTTATAATTTCTTCAATATAGAGAAGGAAATATCAAAATCTTGAACAAAAAAATTACATCTAACCCTTAACAGTTTCTTCATTGCAAAGATTTAAATATTAATTATATTATTAAAATATTCAATACATTTAATACTCCAACAAACTTTCGATGCTTAATAGGTAAAAACAATAATGAAAAAAAAAACAAGAATCTTGAAGTACCTAAATTGCCTTGAACTCGATGAACTTAAAAGTGTCACCTTTACACCCAAAAAGCAAGCAACTACTTGATTTAGGAGTCGGCTAATCAATTACAGCAAAAAGTAGCAATTTACGTCAAAAATACGGGGTTTATTTAACTTGTGAAGATTCAACACTAGCTCTACGAGTGGAAAACGTCAGTTACTCCGTTCGCTTTGTTGCTCGCCCTGGTTCGCTAGGAGCTCTTCTTGCACAACAAAATTCTTAAGTTGCTCTATACTAAAAAAGTCGTACATTTCCTGTCGTTCTGCTCTTTAAATTAAACAGCCCGGTCGATATAAAGTTTTCTTTCGACGATTGGTTTCTTACCCCGTGATATAAAACTTCATGAGCCTTCTGTGTCTGGGGAGACAACAAGGACTCCAAAGATCCGGGTACAGCCTCAAGGCAGCACTTCCATCCGAGTACACACTAATATATTTATCTCTATCCGCATCTCTGGTACATGGAACAGTACAGAACAGTACGGGACAAAACTCACTGTCCCACGTTTGGTATGACATGGAACAGGACAAAAATTCATTGTCCCACGTTTAGCACGACATGGGACAAGATGTAACACCCTAAAATAAGCGGAAATAAAAATTTCAAAGAAATTCGGCAAGTAGACTAAACTTGCGGAATTAAGGTGCTACGATTCCAAATTACAAATCATCCCAACGGGGTATAGAGTAGACATTAATGTGGTAGATAAATGAAGCATAAAACGACAACCTATTAATCTACAATATTAACTAGATTAGGGACGGGTGTCGCTATACTTCCAAAATGTATCTTCAAAAAAATCACTCACGACCCCAAGGTCGCTCCCTCAGTCCCGACGAGCCCCACCGCTAAGATAACCTGCCAACATGACAACCAAGAGCAAGCGTTAAGCTAAAGCCTAGTTAGAACAAGCCAAATAGAAGAGAGTACTAAACCCAAACGATGTCACGCGGTGAGTATAGCCGTGAGCTAAGTCAAAAATCAAATAAACCATTAGTGATTAAACATGGTATAAGTAACACCAAATCACATAACGAGCTCAACCCCTCTAGATCTGTTGCTCAAAACATTCAAGTCAACCCCTCTGGATCTATTCTTGAGAATTCCCAAAACAGGGGGAACTCAAGCACATAATGGGATTACACCTTACTACACCATGAGACGCTGCCCGACCGTATAGGCCCACACCTTACTTATCATGGCAACCCGATGCCTATCCCGTGCTAAAACGTGAACCAAATGCCCAAAACAGGGGACATAGGGACACCGTGCCTATGGATCCATTGCACCAAGACTCAAAGCCAAAGCATGTCATTTCAGAGCATACTCATATTAAATCAAATATACAGCCAATTCATATGAACAATGGTTCAATTTCATAAATCTCGATTTGTTGAAAAGATGGGATTTTTATAAAGCATTACCCAACAACAATAAGCCATTTTAAAACAAGGTTTTCCACATTTAAATAATTATGTTTATCACATAGCTTTCTTAATACAGACTGGTTTAGCTTAAAGGACTCACCTCAGATTTCTTCCTGATTAAAGACTGCTTCTTACGATTGCTACCTACGACAACACCGATAAATCGGTAAGTCGAAACACAGATAACTTCTCACATCCTAACAAAACTTAAAGACAACATAACCTAACAACTAACACAAACTAATCCGGTCGAAGGCAAACACCGGTCGAACACAACACCGGGTCGAACACAACCCCGGTCGAACACAACACCGGTCGAACACAACCCCGGGTCGAACGAGTTCTGGTCGAATGGGTTCCGGTCGAATGGGTTCCGGTCGAATGCATTCGTCCGGTCCTTTGCACCTCTGGTCGCCTTGTTCGCCAAGAACAGTCGGAGATACAGAACCCAGATCCAAAATGAGAAATACTTAGATCTCAAAATGAAACGGTTTAAAACCTTCACAACGAGATTCTACACGGCTAAAAGCATTAGAATCAAAGCATTAAGCTAGATTCGTACCTTGATTTGGAGAAAAACCGAACGCCCCTTTCTCCTGCTTCCTTCTCTCTCTCTCTCTGATTTCTTAGAAGTCAGATTATGATATTTTAGAAAATATCTGAAATCTGATTTATATTTATATTACCCAAGTTACATTTTACCCCCTTTAACTTCGGGTAAAAGTCAACTTTTCACCCAACCCCAAAATAGCGGGTGTTACAATCCTCCCCATCTTGGAGAAGATTTCGTCCTCGAAATCTCAACTATGGGAAGAGGTGAGGGTACCTCCGCCTCAAGTCCTCTTACGCTTCCCAAGTCACATTGGCACCCCGATGGTGCTTCCACTGAACTTTGACCATCGTGACTTCCCGGTGACGAAGCTTCTTCGTCTTCCTTTCCAAAATCGCCTCAGGTTCTTCGACGCAACAATTCCCTTCATCCACTCTGATCTCGGAGAGTGGGATGACACTCTCCTCCTTTGCTAGACACTTCTGTAGATAGCACACGTGAAATGTGTTATGAATTCCCTTCATCTCTGGTGGAAGTTCCAGTTGATAAGCTTGAAGTCCTACCCGCTTAGTCACAGTGAACGGTCCAAGGAAACGGGGGCTCAACTTCCCACGCTTCCCAAATCTAATAATTCCCTTCCAAGGGGACACCTTCAACATAACCCGATCTCCCACTTGGAATTCCATTGGCCGTCTTTTCTTATCGGCGTAACTTTTCTGTCGATCTTGGGCCGCCTTCAAACGTTCGCAGATGTCCTTGACCTTGTCCGCCGTTTCTTGTACAACTTCTGGTCCGGCGAACTGCTTTTCCCCCGCCTCGAGCCAACATACGGGAGTTCGACACTTGCGACCATATAATGCTTCAAACGGTGTCATTCCTATACTCGAGTGGTAGCTATTATTGTACGCAAACTCTACCAAAGGCAGGTGCGTATCCCAACTACCCCCAAAGTCGATCACACACGATCTTAACATGTCTTCCAGAGTCTGAATTGTCCTCTCGCTTTGGCCGTCAGTTTGAGGATGGTAGGCCGTGCTCAACTTCACACGTGTACCTAGTTCCTTTTGTAAACCATCCCAAAAATGCGACGTGAACCGACTATCCCGATCAGAGACAATAGATAGCGGCACACCGTGTCGGGAAATTACTTCATCGATGTACAACTTCGCCAATTTACCCATTGGCAAGGTCTCCCGCATGGCCAAGAAGTGAGCGCTTTTGGTCAAGCGGTCTACTATAACCCAAATGGCGTCGTGACCTTTCAAGGTCTTTGGTAGCTTTGTCACGAAATCCATCGTGATGTGTTCCCATTTCCATTCTGGAATTTCCAAAGATTGCAAACTTCCGTAGGGTCTTTGGTGTTCAGCCTTCACTTGCAAACAAGTCACACACTGTTCCACATAGCGCGCCACATCGAGCTTCATGATTGGCCACCAATAATGCAATTTCAAATCTCTATACATTTTCGTGCTTCCCGGGTGAATGGAGTATTTTGACTTGTGGGCATCCTCGAGAAGAAGTTCTCTATTACTCCCAATCTTAGGCACCCAAATTCGCCCATTGAAAAGTTTCACCCCTCGACAATCTTCAGTCAACAGAAGATGTTGTTTTGCCATGACTTCTCCTTTGAGATTTTCCTCTAGCAAGGCTTCGGCTTGCGATTCCTTGATTCTGTCAATGAGGGTTGAAGTTATTTCAATTCGTGCAAAGGTAGCACGAGAATTTCCTCCGTAGACCTTCCGACTCAAAGCGTCGGCAACAACGTTTGCCTTACCCGGATGGTAGAGCAACTCGCAGTCATAATCCTTCAACAACTCCAACCATCTCCGTTGCCTCATGTTCAGTTCTTTCTGATCAAAGATATGCTTCAGACTCTTGTGATCAGTATAAAGAGTGCATTTCGTACCGTAAAGGTAGTGCCGCCACAATTTCAGTGCAAACACCATTGCTGCCAATTCCAAGTCATGAGTGGGGTAGTTGACTTCATGCACTTTAAGTTGCCTTGATGCATAAGCGATCACCTTCCCTCTTTGCATCAGGACACAACCCAAACCCATCTTCGACGCATCGCTGTACACCACAAAATCTTCCGTCCAGTCGGGTAAGGATAGGATAGGAGCTTCACAAAGCTTCTTCTGTAAGGTGCGGAACGCCTCTTCTTGCCTCTCGGTCCACACAAATTTCATGTTCTTCCGGGTCAAGATCGTCAACGACGAGGCTATCTTTGAGAAATCTTGAATGAATCTCCGGTAGTACCCTGCCAAACCTAGGAAACTTCGGATTTCAGACGGATTCTTGGGAGGTTCCCAATTCGTCACCGCCTCTATCTTTGCGGGATTCACTTTTACTCCTTCCTTTGAAACTATATGCCCCAAAAATTGAGCCTCTGGAAGCCAAAAGTCGCACTTTGAAAACTTTGCGTAGAGTCTTTCTCGCCTTAACACATCCAATACTTCATGGAGATGCTGCTCGTGCCCTTCTTCATTCTTGGAGTAAACTAGGATGTCGTCGATGAACACGATTACCGATTTGTCGAGGAACGGTCGGCACACTCGGTTCATCAAGTCCATGAATATTGCCGGTGCGTTAGTTAGGCCGAATGGCATCACCAGAAACACGTAGTGCCCATAGCGAGTTCTAAATGTCGTCTTTGGGATGTCGCTCTTTGCTACCTTCACTTGGTGATACCCCGATCGAAGGTCAATCTTCGAGAAACAACCCGCTCCCTGAAGTTGATCGAACAGGTCGTCGATTCTTGGAAGTGGATACCTGTTCTTCACCGTCACTTTATTCAGTTCCCTGTAGTCGATACACATTCTCATTGCACCGTCCTTTTTCTTGACGAACAGAACCGGAGCTCCCCAAGGTGACGAGCTCGGTCGGATGAAACCTTTCTCGAGAAGGTCCTGGAGTTGAACCACCATCTCTTGCATTTCGGTAGGAGCCAAACGATAAGGAGCTCGAGCAATAGGAGTCGTTCCTGGAATGAGGTCGATACGAAAGTCCACAACACGATCGGGCGGCAGTCCGGGCAAGTCTTCCGGAAACACATCGGGAAACCCGCGCACCACCCTAACATCTTCCAGTTTCCGTTGGTCGAGTTTGGTATCGATAACATAAGCCAGGAAAGATAAACATCTTTTCGCCAAACACTTCCTAGCTTTGATTACCGAAATAATCGCCACATCGCCTTTCCTTCCTTCGCCGTAGATTATTGTCGCTTCTCCGTTTACCACAGGTAAACGAATCATTTTCTTAGAACATACAATTTCGGCCTGGTTCTTAGATAACCAGTCCATACCCACAATCACATCGAATCCGCCAATTTGCATAGGTAATAAGTTAATGGGAAATTTCTTTCCCTTAAGCTCTAAGATGCAATCTTTAAGAATATTATGAATTAAAACTTGACCTCCATTTGCTATTTCTACCACGACAGCATTCTCTAGCATACTCTTAGACATAGCAAACCTTTGACAGAACAAATCGGATATGAACGAGTAGCTAGCACCAGAATCAAATAACACACGTGTAGGTACGGAATTTAGAAAAAACGTACCCGACACCACATCGGTCGATGCGTTAGCTTCCTCTGACGACATCTGGAAGGCCCTTCCAGTCGACCGTGGAGGTTCCATCTTCTTCCCGCTAAATCCCCCAGTCTTGAGCTTCGGGCATTCCGCCCTAACGTGCCCCGGTTCCTTACACTCAAAACATAATTGCCCCTTGAGAGGGCAATCTCGGAACGTGTGACCCGTCTTCCCACACTTGTAGCACATCCCGGGAACAAGTTGCATGGGCCAAAATGCTTGCTTCGGCACTTGGAGCACCACTTGGCATCACGCCTAGGATCGGCTCCTCGTTGAGCGTTGTTGTTGGCATAATAGGGTTTCTTTGAGGGCATCGAGCTTCCCTCCCATTTCCTCTTCTCGACTTGGCGACCACTCTGATCCCTGCCGAGACTGTAAGCATCCTCCATGAGCTGAGCTTCTTCCATTGCCTCCCGAAGGGTGGAGGTCTTTGTCACACGAACCATCGACATCATGTCCGATGGGAGGCCCTTGATGTAGGCCTTGATCTTATCTTTCTCCGTCGGAACTAGAAGTCCCACGAAACCCAGTTTGTCCATGAAGAGACGGTTGTACTCCCTCACAGACATACCTCCCTTCTTCAAGTTCTGAAATTCATCCTTGATTCGGTCCAACGACCTCTCGTTACAGTACTCCTCTAGCAGTTTTTCTTTGAAAGTAGACCAAGACAGTTGGTCCAGAACCGTCGGCTCCAGAGAAGCGGAGTACACATCCCACCAAGTAAGAGCTATTCCCCGCAACAATCGGGAACCAAAAATAACCCTCTGTTCCTCCCCACATTCGCTTGAGCGAAAAGCTTGCTCCATCTCGCGAACCCAGGCCATACAATCTAGGGGATTGTCCGAGCCTTTAAACTCTGGTGGTCGGCAACCCAGAAAAGTCTTGAACGTGCAAGTCTGCGTCGCTTGACTGACGCCCAGGGTTGCAGTTACTACAGGGGAAATTACAGGTCCAGTACCCCCGGATCCTGCAACAATCACATTCTCGTCAACCGTTTCGTGCCTACGGTTGTTAGCGTCTCGATCCTCAAGAAGTTTCAAGAATACTTCCTGCTGTTGAGCCATGGCTCTGTTCATGGCCAACATCATACGGTCCATCATTCTCGTCTCTGTTGTCACTTCTTCGATAATAGGCTCATCAGCCTCCAAATTACGCCGAGGAATGTGCTCGGGTCCTCCACCCAGCACATTACTCACACGTACAGTTTCCCCCACTACGGTCGCCAGCGGATGGTCGGCCGTAGGTATGTCGGCCTCCTGGCCTTCCGGACGACTCCTGGTATTAACCATGGTCCTGCTGAACGCAATCGTTCAAAAGAACGGGATAAGGATTTCGAAAAAACACAGAGAACGTACTTCTACACTTATCAATTATTATAACAACAGTAACTTAAGTATACCCACGTAAAACATTTTCATAATAACGTTAGCTAAGTGAAATTATGAACGTATAATACGCAATAGTGCTTATCACCATCATTACAACTTTCGATTCGTGCATGTTTCCGCCGACCCTAAGACCATCCTATCTTAAAAGGTCTACCCCATCTCACGAGTCATAACTTAATAGTCCCAGCTTAAGTCTAGGCATCTTACGGTCATACCTAGTTCACTTAAAACAAGGCTCTGATATCAACTTGTAACACCCTAAAATAAGCGGAAATAAAAATTTCAAAGAAATTCGGCAAGTAGACTAAACTTGCGGAATTAAGGTGCTACGATTCCAAATTACAAATCATCCCAACGGGGTATAGAGTAGACATTAATGTGGTAGATAAATGAAGCATAAAACGACAACCTATTAATCTACAATATTAACTAGATTAGGGACGGGTGTCGCTATACTTCCAAAATGTATCTTCAAAAAAATCACTCACGACCCCAAGGTCGCTCCCTCAGTCCCGACGAGCCCCACCGCTAAGATAACCTGCCAACATGACAACCAAGAGCAAGCGTTAAGCTAAAGCCTAGTTAGAACAAGCCAAATAGAAGAGAGTACTAAACCCAAACGATGTCACGCGGTGAGTATAGCCGTGAGCTAAGTCAAAAATCAAATAAACCATTAGTGATTAAACATGGTATAAGTAACACCAAATCACATAACGAGCTCAACCCCTCTAGATCTGTTGCTCAAAACATTCAAGTCAACCCCTCTGGATCTATTCTTGAGAATTCCCAAAACAGGGGGAACTCAAGCACATAATGGGATTACACCTTACTACACCATGAGACGCTGCCCGACCGTATAGGCCCACACCTTACTTATCATGGCAACCCGATGCCTATCCCGTGCTAAAACGTGAACCAAATGCCCAAAACAGGGGACATAGGGACACCGTGCCTATGGATCCATTGCACTAAGACTCAAAGCCAAAGCATGTCATTTCAGAGCATACTCATATTAAATCAAATATACAGCCAATTCATATGAACAATGGTTCAATTTCATAAATCTCGATTTGTTGAAAAGATGGGATTTTTAGAAAGCATTACCCAACAACAATAAGCCATTTTAAAACAAGGTTTTCCACATTTAAATAATTATGTTTATCACATAGCTTTCTTAATACAGACTGATTTAGCTTAAAGGACTCACCTCAGATTTCTTCCTGATTAAAGACTGCTTCTTACGATTGCTACCTACGACAACACCGATAAATCGGTAAGTCGAAACACAGATAACTTCTCACATCCTAACAAAACTTAAAGACAACAGAACCTAACAACTAACACAAACTAATCCGGTCGAAGGCAAACACCGGTCGAACACAACACCGGGTCGAACACAACCCCGGTCGAACACAACCCCGGTCGAACACAACCCCGGGTCGAACGGGTTCCGGTCGAATGGGTTCCGGTCGAATGCATTCGTCCGGTCCTTTGCACCTCCGGTCGTCTTGTTCGCCAAGAACAGTCGGAGATACAGAACCCAGATCCAAAATGAGAAATACTCAGATCTCAAAATGAAACGGTTTAAAACCTTCACAACGAGATTCTACACGGCTAAAAGCATTAGAATCAAAGCATTAAGTTAGATTCGTACCTTGATTTGGAGAAAAACCGAACGCCCCTTTCTCCTGCTTCCTTCTCTCTCTCTCTCTGATTTCTTAGAAGTCAGTTTATGATATTTTAGAAAATATCTGAAATCTGATTTATATTTATATTACCCAAGTTACATTTTACCCCCTTGAACTTCGGGTAAAAGTCAACTTTTCACCCAACCCCAAAATAGCGAGTGTTACACAAGAACCGGACAGGGTGGGGCAAAAAAGGGGTTTTTTCTTGTTCCACCAAAATAGGTGGAACAACATGGGACAAAATTGAGACAGCAACTAAAAATTACTGATCTACCGTCATTTGATATATAATCCTAATACGGTATTAGTTTTAAGGGTCACCACTACCCATCGACGCCACCACCATTATCGACGGCCACCAGTAGCCACTGCCAACCACCGTCGCCCACCTCTACCTATTCCTCCACTATAACAACCTCCTCCACCACCTCCACAACCATCGGCCATCGCCACCATTACTGCCATCGTCGACCACCTCCACTAACACCGATCACCACCACCCATGGCCCACCACCATCGACGACCACCGATAGCCACCGCCAACCATTGTCGACCACTTCCACCTCTTCCTCCACTACAACAACTTCCTCCACCACCTCCACAACCACCGCCCATCGCCACCTCCACCGATCAGCACCACCCATTGACGCCACCACCAACCACCGTCGGCCACCTCCGCCTCTTCCTCCACTACAACCTCTTTTGCCACTTACCACCGCCACCACCACTACCATCGTCAACCACCTATACCTTCGCCATATCAACCACAACTACCTCCTACACCACCATTATCCACTATCTTTCACATCCTTCACAACTACCATCCTTCAACAGCCACCCATCATATTTATCTTTCTCTGTCGCTGCAACTATATCTCCGGCAATTCATAAAGATGTTCCAAATTTGAATCAAATATTATATTTTTTTGTATGAATCGGATTTTTTCAAACTACCATCAATTATTTTAAATTCTCCATTCAAATTTCGTACCATTGTTTTTGTATGTATATATATGTATGAAAATTGTGTAAAAAAAATACAAATGTTTTTTAATTAAATTATTTAAAGATATATTTTATTTGTGTCAGTTATAACTATTATAAGACATGTAAAATCATCAAACAACTTTTAGGGAAACTTGTCTAGTCATGTCCTAACCAGTCCTAGTCGTACCAAACACAAGACAAACATTTGACCAGTCCAGTTATGTCCTATCCAGTCCCGTCAAATCATGTTTGCGTACCAAACACTACCCAAAAAAACCCTAAAACCACATCCTTAAAACCATCCCAGATAACCCAACATCCCATCTTTAATTACCTTAACACACACACACACACATATATATGTATATATAGGGGACCATTCAAGGGAGAACTGCATATTTTGTGATAACTGCGACATCCAATCTCATCCACACATCAAAGAATAAATTAGGAAATTAATAAATTTGGTAATTTGACTTTAAATTTTAATTAAAGGGCATTTTAGATAATATGATTTTCTCTCTCCCTCTCTCAAATCTGACCTCCGAGACCCACATACAAACATTTATCAGTGTGATACCCAAAGTAAATATAAGACGCACTGTGATACAACTATAATACACAATGTGATACCTAAAAACATCGACAATGTTAAAAAAATATACATTCAAACAATTATGAGTGTGCAAAATACATACAAGATGCACTGTGATACTACATGTGATACTCATTGTGATACATTGTAATATCATTATGGAGAAGCGTGGGTTATCATCCGTTTCAAAATGATAAGTAGGGTAAATTGTAATCAATTAGGTAATTATGGATTGAGTAATTAATTATTTTATTTATAGTAAAAAAAAATAATAATTGTTAAATTACCAAATTATCCTTTTACTTTATTTTAAAAATAACATTAATTATATGGAATGAGTGGCTCATATTGGATTTCACGGTTACCACAAACTACCTAGTTCTCATTTGATTAGGCCCCTATATATATATATATATATAGGGGGCTATTCAAAGGAGATCCTGATTGTTTGTGATAACCGTGAAATCCAATATGAGCCACATATTAGATGATAAATTAGGAAATTATTATGTTTGGTAATTTTGACTGAAATTTAATTAAAAGGGCATTTTAGGTATTTGAAAAAAAATCTCTCTCCTCTCACCTCTTTCTAGCCTCCATCAGTCGACTTCCGATGAACTTTATTCCGACGAATACCCAAAATACATTGTGTTACACTGTGATTACCAATGTGATGCACTCAAAGTACATTGTGTTACACTGTGATTAGCATTGTGTTACACTGTGATTACTATTGTGATGCACTCAAAGAACATTGTGTTACACTGTGATTAACATCGTGATACACTATAATTACTATTGTGATGCACTCAAAAAACATTGTGTTACATTGTGATTAACATTATATTACACTGTAATAACATTGTGTTACACTGTGATTAACATACAAATGTGATACCCATTATGATATGACGGTAATACCAAATGTGGTACCACTATGATACCAACTGTGTTACAATGTGATTACCATACAAAATCCTCTATTACTTCATAGTAAATTAGGGTAATTGAAATTATAATAGGTAAGCGTGTGATTGGAATTTGTAATGTGTCAAATAAGGAATTGATTTTTTTTATAAAAAAAAAATTCAAATTATCAATTTACCAAATTATTCTTTTACTTTATTTTAAAAACAAAAAAAATTATATTAAATGAGAGGCTCACGTTAGATCTCACAGTTACCACAAACAATCTAGATCTCATTTGATTAGGCCCCTATATATATATATATATATATATACTATATTATAAAGATGGCATAAAAAACTCTTAATTACAACTCACTAAGCTTTATGTACTATCATTTAAAGTTATCTACTTAAAATCTCTTAAAAATAACTACTAAAGTCTAATGTACTACCTGTACAGCTTTTAACCCTAATTAATATATTTCATCCTTATCCCCCAAAATCCTTATCTCTAATCCCCAAACCCTAAAATTATGAAATTTGAATTCTGATAAATATAATCAAAACAGGATAAACATCTCAATTTAAATATAAAAAATTTAAAATATATAAGATAATTAATGAATTTTAACAAACTACTTAATTTTTTTTATTTAAAAAACATTATATTGTTAAGCCTAAATTAAACAAATTTATATATAAAAAACCATTATCACTCAATAAAAATCATCTAAAATCGTACTGTAAATCAATAAAAAACAAAAAATAAAAATAAACATTAAAATCGTGATGTATTAAGCATTATGTACTATTATTTAATGCTAATCTACTTAAAATCTTTTAAAAACAATTAATGAAACAATATATACTACTTTTAAATGCTTTTAACCCTAATTAATAAATTTCATTCTTATCCCCCAAAATCCTTATCTCTAATCCCCAAATCCTAAAATTATGAAATTTGAATTCTGATAAACATAATCAAAACAGGATAAACATCTCAATTTAAATATAAAAAATTTAAAATATATAAGATAATTAATGAATTTTAACAAACTATTTAATTTTTTTATATAAAAAACATTATATTGTTTGTTAAGCCTAAATTAAACAAATTTATATATAAAAAAACCATTATCACTCAATAAAAACCATCCAAAATCGTACTGTAAATCAATAAAAAAACAAAAAATAAAAATAAACATTAAAATCGTGATGTATCTCGCTGCATTGCGCGAGTACGCTTCTAGTATATATATATATATATATATATATATATATATATATATATATATATATATATATATATATATATATATATACATTGTTGAATATACTCATTAACAGTAATACATATTTTAATGAAATTTATATAATGTATATTTGTCAATATAATATATATTTATCAATGAATACACACACTACAAAATTAGTTCCCTGATTCTCAAATTATTTACGGTCTTCCATGAATCCTCCCCTATATATATGTTTTGAATAATGCTTTAATTTGTTTATTTTTAGTGTAATTTCCAGAGAACGATGGAGGCATTCACGATTATTCTTTCGGTTACTCAATTCCTATACATGGTCATGGTTTACGGATGATCAAAAGTTACAATATTGATTAATATGAGTTTGTATATATGTTGCAGAGTATTCATGTCTGAAGGCTCAGTATTGAACTAATTTTTTTTGTATTCTTTTATAATTATTTGATTTTAGCGGTAACTCGAGCTTATTGTTATGATCCTATTGATTGTACATGTAAAGTTCAAAATAAAATCAGGTTGAAATCAAACATCCATTTTTTACGAGGGGTTTGTATTTTATATGACCCCGTAAGCAAACTGTGAAGGTTTTCAATATCTACTAATTCGAAGTTCAAAAATGTGACTATTTTGTACTTGAAAATTTCTATGTGAATTAGGAATATGGTAAAAGATCACAACACTATCTACTAAAAAATGTAAAATGAAAATAAAAATGAAGTTCAAGGAGTTTGAGCATCAAGGCAGGGAATAGGAGAATTGAAGGTGCAAGTCAAGTACCAGAAGGTCTTTCTGCTTCTGACTCCTTGGCTCATTCGATATGGTCGGTTCCTGTATTCAAGGAAGCAAAAAAGAACATTACGGGAAAAAATATGTGTTGAATCATGGATTGATATACAATTGAACATTAGGCGAAGGATCGTGTGAGAAGTTGAGTTAACATATATCTAGCAGAATTGGTCCAAGTCTAGCTGATGTGGAACACTTCTTGTTTCTAGGGGTCTAGATCAAACGAGCCAGCTTGTCAAAAAGCTTGGTGGGCCCGAGCCAGGGCAAGCTAGCTTGTTTGAGTATCATAGTAGACATCAAGCTAGGTAGCTTGACAAGTACTAGTGTTTTGCTTCGACAAAACCCAAATATCAAAAGTCAAGAATTCATATAATCATATAGTTGATTGAATTGTACTTTAATTTTGTGAGACCCTGCTTGAACCAAAGCCAAGGTTCGACCCTATGTATATGAGCCCATTAGGAGCTAGTGTTTTGCTTAGAAAGAACGAAGATACCAAAATTCAAGAACTCATCATGCACGTTTATGGGGTTGAAGCTATTTTGAGATTGTATGAAGATAACCCACCTGCTATTTACCTACTGGAGCCTGAACATAACTCAAATATTCCACAGCAACTCTTCCAGGAAGTTTTTTCAGCTGGTCGAGGAGCTGAACCTAGCAGAGGCTGCATATGATTTTAGAAATATATTAGAAGCATAAATCAAGAGTACACACTTTTATCGGTCACAAATAGAAGTGTGAAAAGGAAGGGCATACCTGTTTCTCAGAGCATTCAGGTGTCTTGGATTCATTTACACTATCAGTGGTGTTCCTTCCACAAAATGAGCATGTGCCATTCGTGGAAGCTGGTAAACAATCGTCTGATTTTTTAGAAGCCTTATCATCCAATGAAACCAACTTCTCAACCTCACTTTCTTTTGGAACTGATCCCACCACTTCACTAGTAGAAGTTGGACAATTATTCTGTTCCAAGGGTGTTTCTGCCACAACTAAATCATCTTTCTCTTGAAGTTTTGTGTTATCAAATACTTGGGAGGCCAATTCAACCAAAGAACTAACAGGCTTAGTTGGATCAACAATAGGGGAACCTGTAACAGCCAAGTCCCCGAGTCTGCAACTCCCTTTTTCAGACAAAGACTCGATAGATTGGACTAAGTCAGCAACAGACTCAATAGGTTGGACTAAGTCAGCAACAGCAGCAGGTTGAATTACCATCGCTTTCTTTTTATCAACGTAAGACTTGTCATTTGAACTACTACTTCTAGAACTCAAGCTTTTCTCAAGTGAATTATGTGAATTTGACCCTCTATTGATCTCAATTGCATTCGGTGCTTCTTTGGCAAGTTGGACTAAGTCAGCAACAGCAGCAGGTTGAATTACCATCGCTTTCTTTTTATCAACGTGAGACTTGTCATTTGAACTACTACTTCTAGAACTCAAGCTTTTCTCAAGTGAATTATGTGAATTTGACCCTCTATTGATCTCAATTGCATTTGGTGCTTCTTTGGCAAGTTGGATTAAGTCAGCAACAGCAGCAGGTTGAATTACCATCGCTTTCTTTTTATCAACGTGAGACTTGTCATTTGAGCTACTACTTCTAGAACTCGAGCTTTTCTCATGTGATTTCTGTGAATTTGACCCTCTATTGATCTCAATTGCATTTGGTGCTTCTTTGGCAAGTTGGACTAAGTCAGCAACAGCAGCAGGTTGAATTACCATCACTTTCTTTTTATCAACGTGAGACTTGTCATTTGAGCTACTACTTCTAGAACTCGAGCTTTTCTCATGTGATTTCTGTGAATTTGACCCTCTATTGATCTCACATTCACTCTGTGTCTTGTTGGCAGCGTCCTCATTTCTATCTATTGTTAAAGATTGGTTCCCAGATGAATTATCTTCCCTCTTCTCATGTGATTTCCGTGAATTTGACCCTCTATCGATCTCAATTTTACTCTGTGTCTCTTTGGCAGCCTCCTCAGTTCTATCTATCGTTAAAGACTGGTTCCCAGAAGAATTGTCGTCCTTTTTCTCTGCTTTGACCACCAAATGAGGAGAGCTCTGTTGGCTCTTTGATGAGCTATATTCCCCACCATCACTCTCTCCTATCATAATTTGATCCATCCAAATAGATGGTTTAAAATAATAAATGACAATTGATCTCACAAACGTCTAAACAAAAAAGGAGATGAACAATAGAAACTAGCAAATTGAACTTCAAATTTCAAACCCCTTAAAGATTTCAAATATCCAACTTCCAAGAAGAAATAAAAAGAACTAGTTGGTATGCTTTTGAAACAACACCAAGGTGCTTAAAAGGGCATGTTTCTTAATTACATTAGAACATAAAAACCCCATTTCATTACATCATCTGGTTCAAGCATTTCAGCAAACACCAAATAGACATCAAAATTCAATTGAAAAACAATGTACAAACATAACTTTTATCGGGGGGAAATTGAAATTGAAGAGAATTAACACGTACCCAGGTAGCAAATTACAGAAAAACATCAAGAAATTGGGAAGAGAAATGTGCGGATACCATGAGGAGGAGTGCGAGTTGCGTTTGAAGAAATGGAGGCTTTAGACTTCTTTTTCTTCTTCTTGGCAGATCCTCGCTTACCGGGTGGCATGGTTGATTGGTGGGTGGATTTGGGGGGAGAAAATGGTGGTTGTTTTCTCCCTCTGTTTCAGAATGTGATCGGCGTTTGATAGAGAAATGCAAGAATTCGAAGGTGGCAGGTTTGCAATCGTCTGTCGTTCCGCCTTTTTCTCCGTATTATTTTCTACTTCAATATTGGATTTTCATAGTTGTTGTTAGATTCTCAATACCTTTCAAAACATTGATATTTAAATTTTTAATAACGAAAAAGTAATATCTAATAAGTTAGGAAAACATTAGGAGATCATTTCTAATTTGTTTATAAATATATGTTGTGGTATGAATTGGAAAGGTTCTTGTGTATGAGAGTTTTTAATCCATTGAAGGATAGATTTCTCTATGCATAAACTTCACCTAGAAGCTTACTGAATAAACCATTTTTCGACCACATTAAGTTGCTAACAAACAGGGCCCTATATTACATTGATACAAATGATTCACTCGGAGCAACAATTTCCAGAAACATTTGAACCATTTCATTTTCAAGTAGTGTTCAATCGATTACGTATTATTCAATATCCGATTGATTCGTCTGCAGTTATCAACAAAAAAAGATTTGTCTAAGCCAAAGATTGTTCAAATTGCTTCTTTTTTTTTATCCAACTCACTTCCTTTCTTGTTTATCAATTTCGGGAATATCCCCATACATAGGTCCGACAAGTACATCCATGAATTCACACCATGTCTTTAACTTATCGTAATACTCCATTCATAGGTCGTCGGCTCGAGTGCCCTCAGAGCCACTACCAAAGATTCCCAGGTTGTTATCTTCAAGGCCCAATGAGATTAGTCGATATGCGCACTAACCGGCTCTGACACTCACGGTTAACGCACTAGGATAGGACAACATGTAGCATGGATAGCAAACCAAAGTAGTCAAGTACATTCATCCATATAGGAAAAACCTCCATAAGAACAGAGGTTATGCATGAAAGAAAACATAAACTGAATGTACTGAAGTCCAAGATGATATCAAGAGCCTAAAAATTGCATTTTAGGCACTACAAACACATGGGCACACCTCATAGTGAGTATTTGTTTTTGGCACTTTTCCCTTGTTTAATTGCATCTTCCTGCAACGTAAATGCATAATGTAAGTCGAAGAGCAAAAAAGAACTCCAAATCATTCTGTTACAAAATGGGGAAACCGAAACACTTACATGAAATATGAAGCCAATGTTTTCATTGTGACCAAGAAACTCCTTCCACTGTTTCCCAAGGCTTAGCTGCAAACAAACCCAACACATCTTATAATAACTTCAACCAAAGATCTTTATATCAGTCCTGATAAACTCAAATGGCCACTATTTTTGTGGACACCTGGAATCGAACCCTGCACCTCAAATGGCCACTATCTCTGTGGGATATTCCACCACATGCCCCTGGCCTCAACCACTACGCCACAACCCTTGTGGTTTTGAGGGAAACTTTTTGAAACATTGAAACATTGGTTGACTTAGAATCCAGAATTGTGTGACTTTGTAATATATAAATATATATATATATATATATATATATATATATATATATATATATATACATACCTGAGCGCTCTCATTGGCAGCATTCTTGGTCCACAGAGATATTTTTTCCTGCCTTCCTCGGACATTTACAACCGCTCCACATATATCATCTCCATGACCAAACTGTTCTCCAATCATTGCTAGCAACTATTTTACATATGGGAAGACGTTAGATGGAGTATGAAGTAAAACCCATCGATGAAAAAAACAATGAGCACTGAGCAAGTACCGTATACAGCCAAAAGATGTCGGACTTTGCCTTTATAAAGGTCATAGTCCAATTTCCGCCATTAGCACAAACAGGGCTCTCCCACTTCGGCTCAATATAGTTTTTGAAACAATAGATGTCAGTTCCGGTAGCCAACTTGCTTGGTCGGTGTATATTGTTGTAAAGGCTGCGTTTTGAGCAAGTTTCAGCATGCAAGATTCAAATATGATACGAACTTGTAGGCATTAGACAGAATGTGTAATCCATAATACAATTTTATATCAAACTTCATATACTTGAATGTAGTGATTTCAGGGGTAGATAGAGTATATGAATACAGATGATTTCCCCTACAAAGTACTCTGATTATTGCAAATTATATTGATCCTATAATGAGACAACTTTTTAGAACACCACCACCAAAGCAACCATCAAATTTATTATTCAATTGTATCCTTCAAATTATACATGCATAGCATTAATCAATGTCTTTGGGATCAATTCTACAAGGGCAAATTGTACCAGAATGGAACCAACTTCGCTTTCATTCCTATTTTATAGAACCCTGAATCAAAACTTTCGTTTTGGGAAACCACGGTTCAAAACTTCTAATCTAAGAGACTCGGTGACCAAATTCGTGTTTCCAAAATAGGAACAAAAACAAAGTTGGTTCCATTCCGGTATGTAAACTGAAAATAGGAATCATGAAGAATTAAATCAAGTTGTTAGGCAGACAGAAGGTGGATAGAGGGCCATAGAAAAACAAAAGTTGAATTGGATCAAGTTATTGGGATGATTTAGTTAATTTGCCCTAAATATTATTCAGAAAACCAAGATAACACGAATTTGATTCGTGAAAACCCTAATCAAGAACCAAGTCTTGCTGATTAACTTCTTTTCACATTCAAAACTTTCTCGATCGTATATAAAACAGATTATCAACACCATACAAGTACCAAATCAAATTAGGTTAAAATAGAACATTCGAAGAGATCAGGTAAAACCCTAGTTCAACAAACTCATAAAATTGGACTCCAGTTCCCGTTTCAAATCATCACCACGGTTCAAAACAGATACTGAGTGCTTGCATTCACGTCAAGAAGCATCAATAAAAAACAAAGATACCTCCAGAACTCTTCAACAGTAGAGAAAGTGTAGATAGGGCGTATGGAATCACCCCAAACGACTTGCTTGGCTTTAGCAGCGGGGGTATCGACCCAGAACGTCCATGAATGCTCGAGCGGGTGCTGCGTTAAGGCCGTACCAGGTCTGGAAGATGAAGACGACGATAGGGTTTCGACATCGCCACCGACGATCTCTCCTTCTTCCAACTGATCGTCTTCTTCTCCATGGGATCGAACAGGCCTGTGTTTGTTGAGATCGACTGGCTTCTGCTCATCTGATTTCGGTACTTCTTCCACCATTTTTGTGTAGAAATGTGTTTCTCTCTCTAGAACTCTGTTGATCTGCAATTGCCGATGAAGAGTGTACGGAAATTTTGTATCTACTACCGGCGTCCAGGTTGGGCTTTTAAACGCAAAGGGCGAGCCCATGTGTAGGGGTATTTTTGGATGTTAATTGTTAAATGTAATTAATTATAGAGTAAATTATGGATTTGGTCCCTGTGGTTTTTTAAAATTTTGTATTGGGTCCCTCATAGGAATTAATTACAGTGATATCATTGTGGTTTCAAATCTATTTCAGATCAGGTTCCTCCGTTAACAACTTATGTTTTTTTGTAAAAGTACTTATTAACTTATGCGGTGACAAAAAGAGATTTATAAAAAGTGTTTGGATTAACTTATTGTGGTACCAAAACGTAATAAGTTATTAAGTTGTGTGAAAAACACAGTATAAGACTAATCCTATAAATACAATGATTACTATAAAATCAGACTTAACAAGTTGTTATTTAAAAGTGTTTCGGATTGCTTATACATGTAAAATAACCAAAAAAGTCATAAGTTGTTTCAAATAAGTTGATAAGTCCTAATGGTTTAACTTATCGATAACTTCTTATTAGCGGTGTGGAAAAACTATAAGCTCTTTTCTTTTTTTTCCTATCCAAACACTCAAAATAATTTATTAGCGGTGTGAAAAAATTAATAAGTCAATAAGGAGTTTTATTAAACAATCCCAAACACCCCCTAAATACAAAGAACGAAAAAAATAAGGGTGTGTTTGATAAACTAGACATAATAGACTAATAGAGATCATTGTTTCATGTGTTGGCAGGATTTGATGTAGAACGGCAAGAACTAAGGAACAAAATGGAACAGGTTTGTTCCACCCCAACCCCATGGAACAAATTGGAACAAGGTGGAATAGACTTTTATTTTACCAATATAATCTTAAGATAAAACACAATACTTTTCTAAAACATCAAATATCTCTCCCTCTTTATTTTTTATTCATTTTTTAAAATTTATTGTAATTTATACTTTTCAAACTCACTTTACTATCCTCATAATATTATTTTTATATAGTTTTTTTTATTAATTTATGTGATTTATAAAATATTTAATAATAAAAAATAATACATAAAAATTTCTAATGAAAATTTTATAAAAAAATATTATTTTTATACAGTTTTTTATTTTAGTTTCATTTTAATTGTCTTAACGAAAATTTTCTAATGATATATTTTGTTATAAAAAAAACATTTATTTATTATAATTTAATAAATTGTATAAATTAATCAAAATATATAAACGATTGATTAGGGGTAAATTGTCATTTTATCTGTTATGTCATGTCCAGTTCTGTCTTACCAAATGTTAAGTAATTGTTTAGTCCTATCTTATCTGGATACCACAACACTCTAAGAGAAATTTCATGTCAATTATTGAAAGATGTATTTAAAAGACATGTAGAGTTTTTGTATGATAAATTTGATTTAAGATACATATTCAAATAGGTTTTTTAGAAAATTTTAATAATTCACAACGATTAATTTATTGAATATGCAATGAACATGTAGTAGATGGGGCTTATTTTGTTGACCTTGTAATTAGTATTAACTTTACCAACAAATCTAAACCCTTAAACTGCTTAATAAATGGACGAAATGTGTCCAGTGGCATTTTTGTAATATATAAAACCACGAATGCTATGGATGTTTGCGGTCTGATTTAGATGGTTTAACCCCCAAACCATAAAGGCATTTTAGAAAAAAGTTCAAGGGTTCGACAGCAGGTAACCAAATCGGACCACAAAAAAACGGTTTGAACTAATCTGTTTAGGCATTTTAGGCCTTTTATGTGCTTTAAAATGAAAAAAGCATAACATTTATATCCAAAATAAAATTTCTACCAATATAACATTATTAAAAAAATAATATACTGAATTATAATAGAAACGTATATCTCTAAAATTAAAAAAATGTTAGCAAGTTGAAAAAAGTTAAACAAGTCCATCAACAATAATTGGAATTATGAACAAACATTGAGCAAGTCCAAAGATGATTTGGAATGTTGGATTTGATTTTTGATGGATTCCAAAACGTTGCCAATTTACTGAACTCTATCAATTGAGAAATAAAAATTAAAAACACAATGTCTTGGACGAACAACATGCAACGAAATATAATTACTATAAAACAACAAAATTTTACATCCACCTATTTAGTAAACAATAACTTTTTACGCTATATGGTTTTATAACTGAAATATGTTTTGTTATTCCAAAGTTGGGAATTTCATAGATGAAATTCGAGTCCGTAAATATGTTTGGTTCTTGTTCACAATTGAAATATGAGTCTCTAAATATTTTTGGCACCTGTTCACAAATGAAATATGGGTATGTAAATATGTTTGGTTCTTGTTCGCAGCTGAAACATGACTCCGTAAAAATGTTTAGTTATTTCAAAGTTTGGGATTTCACATATGAAAATTGTTTGCATCATGAATGGACCTTGATTGTTTCACTTATGAAATGTGAGGGGGTGTTTGGTTCACAAAATGGAATTTGATGGAATAGGAATCCATCGAAGAATTTGACTTTGGATTAATTGGAATGAAACTTGATAGGATTTGACAACGTGTTTGGTTGGTAAGAATTCAATTCCTTCACTTGAGCAAATGAATGATGAATTCCTTAAATTGTGGAATTCAATGGAATTAGAAGGATTCCATAACTTTCATTCCGTGAACCAAACATGGGTTTGGAATTTGGTCAATGAAATCGGTCATTCTAATTCCTTCAAATTTCTTTCAATTCCGTGAACCAACCAACCCCTGAGTGATATTTGGAGTAGTTTTATAGATGAAGTAAAAATATACAAGCTTCACATGTATTTGTTCATTTGTGAAACATGAAAATCTTCATTTAGGTTCATCTGTAAACATGATAAACTAAAAAGTTAAGAATGATGATAATTATCATGATCAATCGATAATATATCAAATATAAAACAAAATATAATTAAGATAGAGATTTCATTAAAATAAGGATCATATTTAGATTGCATAAAAATATGAATCATATTTTATAATTACCCAAAAATAAATAACAAAAAAAAGAACACTGAAAATTATAAACAATTTAAAAATACAAAATCATCCTTCTTGATATAAATGCCAGATTAATTGTTTCCACATAAGATCTAAAAAACGATAAATATTTGTTTCCACATATGATCTAAAAAACAATAATACCCATTGATGAATTGTTCATAAAAAAATCAAATGTAATCCATATTTAGTTATATAATATATCAGAGTCAGGTTTAGAGGAAAACCTCAAAAAAATGGAAAACTGAGGAACACTTTGGTAGTCTTTAATTTGGACGGTATGCACTTGTGCATACAAGTAATTTAGAACATGCACGTGTGCATAAAAAACAAAAAACAAATTAATTACTTGTATGCACAAGTGCATACCGTCCAGATTAAAAGCTGTCAGGATGTTCCTCAGTTTTCTGTTTTTTTTGAGATTTTCCCTTTAACCTCCATCTAATATATTATTAGGTAAAGGAAAAAAGTTTGAAATATTATCACATGTTTTATACAACCAACTTCATGCATGAATCATATATATATTATTATGCCTTTATGCAGTTGATCATGTGTGATTGAATATACCACCAAATTTCAAGATCACAATATTGACACATTATCTAAACTAAGGGGTTGTTTGTTTTATAAAAAAAACATATTAATGGCTCTTAAGTCTGAATCGTTCAAACCATTTTACATTTAGACTGTTTGTTTTTTTCCCCAGTTTTTAGAACCTCTTAACTCTTAAATATGTCTGAAATAACAAGTGGTGACCTAACTTCTAAAAACCTCTTATCGCCACCTCATTTCATATGTTCTTCTTTTTCACAAGAGCCCTCAATACGTTACAGAAACATACAGTCTTGTTGATTCAGATTTCAGACTTCAGCACCACTTCTTATTAATCAGAAGTAAATTAAGACTTCATACCTCTTAAAAAACAAACGGCACCTAACTGTGCGCATTTTACATGTGATTAAATTTGTGTTCCATGAGGATAAAGTTCATCAAATAAGGCATAAGTCGGCTAAAAAACAAGGTTGTGTTAATAAATCAATCTCATGGCCTTTTTTTGTATAATTATGGGTAGTTGCAAGAATGATGATTTGCATTTTGGCTACATCGTTGCACAATCTCTTTTACTCGTGAACTAACTTTAACTGTTCAGTTGTTTTCTCTCATGCACCTATCAATTGTTTTCTCATGCCACAACCTTTGTTCCTTATGCCTATTGAATTTCATGAAATATCGTATATGTAATGAATTTCGTTTGATTTATGTTGAATATCATCAGCATATTGAATTTCGTTTCAATTACATGAAATATATACTCTATGGATTGAATGTGTACACAAGGTGAACATATACAGGCACCCACATTCACAATTAAATATGTATACAAGCTAAACACAATGAAAACAACCTTATGAAATTTTGTACTATGCTCGTTTAACCTCAGTATTAATATCATTACTTATTTACAATATGTTTTAGTTAGTGTTCACAATATGTTCACAAGTGATACAAGATCTCGTAGGTTTAGAGTGTGTTCACAAATTATAATAACATTTTTGAAAAATGTTCACATGTTTTTATGAATTATAATAGTATTTCTTAAAAATGTTTACAATGTATTTACATTGTGTGAACATTTAGTTGTGTGTAAGCATGTATGTTATATATTTCATGAAGAGCAGAAAGAGAGGAGAGAGGGTGAGTTTTTTAAATTAAGAGTGAATTGTGGATTTGGTCCATGTGGTTTAGTGATTTTTTTTACCATGATCCTCATTCTATATTTATTGTGGATTTGGTCCTTGTGGTATTCAATTTATTTTAGTCACGGTCCTTCTCACTAACACTTTCATTAACTTTGTTAAATCAAGGATCATTTTAGTCATTTTGCCTATTTTTTGTCCTTTTTTGATAAAAAAAAATATAAACAATATTTTTATACACACAAACACACATGCAGAGCCGTTCCTAACTTTTTGGGGGCCATGTTACACATTTGGACGGTAAAACGAGAAGATTGTGATTCTTTAACCTAAACATGGTTCATCAATTAACCTAAATCTGTTCATCATAAATAACAGTTTTGTTACTTGTGTTTATGTGATTCAAGAATGTTCACATAAAAACTTGTAATAAAGAAAGATCTCCATTCGTCCTTTTGCAAAACATATGTAACTAGAGGTTAGATGATGGATATGTGGGATCAACAAGGCAAATAGGCAACACTACTGGTAGAAAATACAAGTTCGAGATTCCAAAGAAAGAAGGATAGAGTACTAGCACTTACTTCATGAGTTACAGGAGCATCAAGCTTGAAAATATGGCACCGAGTTTTCACTGGTTCAAGTATGTCGACATCATCCTTACAACACAGAATCAACTTACACACATCTGTTCATCATAATTTCTAAATCAATTAACCTAAACCTATTAACCTAAACAAGTAGTCAAGTAAAACCCATAATCTAAATTACACAAAAATAACAACTAGACATTAGACATAAAAATCGAATTTAAGAATTAAGATATTAGAACTGATTAAAAATTACATTTCAATCGACTGTTGTTCACTGTCCAATCTATTAAGAAACTGGAAGCAAGAAGCCAAGAACCAAGTGTAAAGTGGAGTTCCCAAATCCCAAATCTGCAAATCGTACTATAAAGAAAGAACCAAGTGTGAATGAGATTGAAGAATGAAGATTCACCGATTGTAGGATGAAGATTGAAGAATGAAGATGTACCTGTCTTGTTATACAGAGGAGGAAGAAGAAGCCGTTTGCAGTTAGACATTGTCTATGTCGTTGAAGAACCGAATCGTCCATCCTTGGGACTTTCAATCGGCGATACTAGAGGTCTAGATGGTAGATTAGTCGAATCGATTAAGGGACTGGAACTTGGAACTTGGAAGCGAGATTGGGAGAAGAGAGACTGAAGATAGAAATCGATTGAATGGATATCATTGGGATATGGACTGTCGACTACCGCTTTTTCTTAGGCGCGATGGGTTAAATGATTAGGAATTTGGGCTACATCAGTATAATACTATAATATATTAGGCACATACTATTTAGAATTGGGGGCCCTCTTCATTTGGGGGCCCTGTTCAAATGAACAGTTGTAACGGGCTTATGCACGACCCTGCACACATGCATACACACACATGTGTGTGTATATATATATATATATATATATATATATATATATATATTAAAATAAATAAAATAAGACATTATTGTATGATTTAATTGTTTAATTTTTTTAAAATTAATTATATTAAATACGATTTAATTTTATTATTTTATTGTAATTGTGAAAAAAGATATAGTTTTATTGTTTTAATGTAATTAAAATTTCAATTTAAACAAATCAGATCATAAAACTATATCTTATTTATTTAGATCGAATAAAATAAAATATGGTTTTATGATTTGATTTATTGAATTAAAATTTTAATTAAGTTAGAGACGATTTAATTATATTGTTCTTTTACTATCATTGCAACAAAGTACAAACAAGCTTATTGTTGATATTTTAACACCAAAAATCATTGAAAACCGTTGAGAAATGAACTATAATTTTATCATCTTAAAATTAGAAACTCCAATTTTCATATTGTTTTTCAGTCAAAAACTCAAAATCAATTTTTATATTGTTTTTAGTATAAAATTGATTTTGAGTTTTTGACTGAAAAACAATATGAAAATTGGAGCTTCTAATTTTAAGATGATAAAATTATAGTTCATTTTCTCAACGGTTTTCAATGATTTTTGGTGTTAAAATATCAACAATAAGCTTGTTTGTTGCAATGATAGTAAAAAAACAATATAATTAAATCGTCTCTAACTTAATTAAAATTTTAATTCAATAAATCAAATCATAAAACCATATTTTATTTTATTCGATCTAAATAAATAAGATATAGTTTTATGATCTGATTTGTTTAAATTGAAATTTTAATTACAATAAAACAATATCTTTTTTCACAATTACAATAAAATAATAAAATTAAATCGTATTTAATATAATTAATTTTAAAAAAAATTAAACAATTAAATCATACAATAATGTCTTGTTTTATTTATTTTAATATCGTTATATATCTATACTATATTATAAAGATGACATAAAAAACTCTTAAAAACAAGTCTTAAAACTTAATGTACAACTATTTAATGTTAATTACTTAAAAACAACCATTAAAGCTGTATATACTACACTTAATACTATTTATTAATTTTCAATCATTATCTCTAACCATTTTAACTCTCCTAAAATCATTTCCCACTTTAACTCCCTAAAATAACTCTCAGCATAATTAAATATAGAATAAAAATATAAAAATATAATTAAAAAAATCTAACATAATATTTTATAAAAAAAATTATATTATTAAGTCTAAATTAAACAAATTTATATAAAAAAATCATTATCAATCTCTCACAACCAACCAAAATCGTAATGTAAATCGACAAAAAATAGAAAATAAAATAAAATGTTAAAATCGTGATGTATCTAGCGGCATTGCGCGAGTACACTTCTAGTGTATATATATATATATATATATACATGTGTGTATGGATGTGTGTTTGTGTGTATAAAAATATTGTTTATATTTTTCTTATCAAAAAAGAACAAAAACTAGGCAAAATGACTAAAATGGTCCTTGATTTAACAAAATTAATGGAAGTGTTAGTCAGAAGAACCATGACCAAAATAAATTGAATACCACAAGGACCAAATCCACAATAAACATAGAATGAGGACCATGGTCAAAGAAATCACTAAACCACAGGACCAAATCCACAATTCACTCTTTTTTATATAAATTTGTTTAATTTAGGCTTAATAATATAATGTTTTTTATATAAAAAAATTAAGTATTTTGTTAGAATTCAATGATTATCTTGTATATTTTAATGACGTCTAGAAAAAAATAACCAATTACATATTTAATAATATAATTAAAACAAAATTATAGTAACATAATATATTAATTAATAGTGATACATGAAAATGTCTGCATAAAGGAATGTACTGCACATACCAAATTGGTGGGTGTTAGAAATCTGCAGTAGTAATATGTATCTTGTGCTTTGATACTTGTAAATTAAGAGAGTTTTAAAATCTTGCATAAAATGATAGTACTTTGTGTCTAATAATTTGTATTTAAGAGATTTTTTATCCGTATTTTATAATACTAGTAGTTTACCCGTGCGTTGCAACGGGGTGTAAACTTTATTGTAAGCCAATCATGCAAAATTAATTCAATTCATCATGAAATTAACTCAAAATTTATGGAGTATTTTGTCATATTAATAGCATTGATGGACGATGGCAACTACTCTTTCTACTCCCACAAAGGATATTTGTTTGGTATATAAGAGCTTAAACAAATAACTCAGTTAGAAACACTAATGGTATCATCAATGAATGTAACAAACACGTAGTGAGAGAAGGGATAATATGATCATTTTCTATTAAATGCAGAATACTTCTTCACACAGCAAGGTCTTCACTAAAATTCATAAACAACCCACAACTCTCATGTTTCCTTATCATGTTCTACTGCTACAAGATGAAGGGTTGTACTGCTTTGGCTTCTTTTTGCAATAGGTAGCAAACGAAGAAAGGGATGTCATTCCTTGACCGGCATTTGACAACTACACATGACATAATGAGAGTGCATATGAGATTGGAAGAATGCCAATACCTGACAAAATATAGTATTAGTTATGATCAAACCAAAAACATCAGGTTTATAGTATGACAAAGAGATCCAAGTGTTTTAATTTTTATTTTAATGGTTAGAAGCAAATAGGGTGTCCATTTTTATTTTTGTGAAGCAAGAACACAAATCTTACTGCATCATCATACTGCAGAGTTGAGACATTTAGATGGAGGCTGCCATATCCAAGATGACCATATCCCACAAAATTTGCTCCAATGCCTAGTTTTTTCTAACTAAAGTTATGTAAACAAAATTAGCATATCAAAGTGATAATGCAAATCATATAACAAAAGTCTACAAGTTGCTAAATTTTGACTTCATAAAGGAACTAAATGTGTCCTAGTCACAAGAAGATGCATAGCAATTATAAGGGGTGTCCTACAAGCGAACTCTGGATCAACATCCAAATTTGACAATTCCTGCAAAGCAACAACGACTTACTTAGTGTGGCTAATATCAATTAACTAAAATTGCTTCTCTAATAAGAAGATAAATATTTAAAGACGAATATCAAATCTCATCTTTTACATTCCAAAATGCTTGATCTAACCTAATTTTAACATTAAAGTTGGTGCATATTGCAATCCCTAAAAAAGGAAAATAGACAGCAAACGAAACCAATTATAAGAGAAAAACAAAACAAGCGCATTTGCATGACATATGACTAAAAATTTCAGTAGCACCTTTAAACAATGTTAAAATTACAAGTCCATCAGCAACAACATTGGAACGACTGAACTGCAAGAAAACTAAAAAGAAAAGCATTAGTGAAATAAATATAGATTTGATGATCTACGTGATAGTAAGAGTGAAAGGGGGGATTACAGAAGATAGAGTGTTTGTCAGTGTAAAGAATAAAGGGGGCAAAAATCATGAGAAAAAGAAACACAAGGGATCCCAACTTCAGTCTCACCAACTTCATTCCATATAATCTTTAGTTTTGTCTCCATAAAAAAACAAGCAGATCCAGTTACCAATAAGCATGGAATTGAGGAAATCATGATGTACTCTAAATATGAAGTAATGCAAGGGTCAATGGGTGCATGAAATTCATATAGAAGGGTTCCACATGTTGTTTCCCTTGCAATAGTGGATCACTTGGGGGAGTGGACATTCTCAGAACAACTTTACCTAGAAACCAGATCATAAAACATGAGGTTGAATTGGTTTCTTCAAGATGTAAAAATGAAAATTGGTGACAGAAACTTGAGAACACCATTGAATCAAATAACTGATCATGAAAACCACACATCTAAAATACAAGGGTCAATAGGTTATTTCAAGGTCAAAACCGATACAGGTTTAACAGATATTTTTTTTAAAATCAAATTGAAATGATTCGATATAAAAGGTGAAAATGCATATGTAATTTGAAGTTAGATAGATGTATAAAATTTCTAGTCTATGATCAAAGTCAACCATAGAGAGATCTAGCTCAATCTGTACATAATCATGTCAACAGAAAAACGTATACAAATCACCAAAACCTCGTCAAATTATTGATCGAGTGAGTATCAAAATAAACGTAACCAAATGAATCAAAATTGAAATGGCATGTAGCATTAAGATATCCCATTCCAAATCGAAGAACTATAAAAAAACAGATTATAAAAGGAGTAATCCCGATCTAATTAAACAAAATGCAAACCTGAAAAGTTGTGGTCTTGGCAACTGGATCAACAGTTCAGTAAATCAACTACATAAGAAAGGGGAAATCAAGAACACAAACAGTTTGTTTGAAATTTAGAGTTGTTTATATCTAAAAAATAGGTGGAAAACATGATTCAAGTAACGTAACTCAAAAGAAACAAGTTATTCATAAGAACAACAAAGAACAAAATGCATAACCATTTGGAGAAGACTGGATAGAAGAAAATGATGAAACCTGGTAGATGCCATGTCTCCCCCTTATGATAAAGAATCTGAATAAGAGTCTTAGAAAAGACTCAAGCTTTCCAGAAAAAACCAACATCAAAACTGAACTTTCAAGAAAAAACCAACTAAAACTAAACTTTCAAGAAACATGATTAGGGTAAAATCAAATTGATACAAATAAAATCTTCAAGCAAGCAAACTGATACAAATTTGATTAGGGCAAAATAAAAGTTAAAAGAAACATGACAACTAAAAAGGCTAAACACAAACTGATACCTTGATGGACCAATTGCAGTAGAAGGAGCAAAAGAATCGATGGAAAAGTGGATTAAGAACCCTAACCTTATTGATATATACGATCAATTGTAGTAGAGAAGCGTGAATCGTTGCCTGGGAAAATTAAATTGGGGAGGGAAGCGTGTATTGGAAGCCTAAAAGCAATAGCGATGTTGGGAAAGCAATTGAGCGTGAGTGTGAAACGTCACAAAGAAGCGTCTGATTTCAAATTTCAAAAGCATTGATAAGATGTACACGCATTAAAGGGTTGTAATTAAGAGATTTTAAGAGATGTGCATTAAACAACAGTACATTGTGCAACAAAAGGTGTTTTTAAGAGATTTTAAAATTTGTTTTATAAGGTAGTATAGATTTTTTGATTGAAACATTTAAGCAAATATTTGTACAAGTAAAGAAATTTAAAATACAACTATATATGTGCAATTACTATATTTTACAAGCACTCTGACAACTTGAAAGCGTGCAACAACTAAAATAATAAATAAATTGAACATGCCAAAACATCATAGAACAGGTATAGATCAGATATTATCAAACCATGTTGTCTAACCATTGAGCTAGGCTTGTATAAACTCAACCAGTCCTATGCAAATTCAGAAAGATTATTACTCGACTGTTGTATGCCACCGGCAAAAACTACATAATGCAAAAAAAGATACCGAACCTGTTGTTCTTTTAATGTGTTATTCATCTCCTCTTCAGTCTTGCCATAGGATGTACTGTTACTTTATGCAAAGCAAACTCAGCACCATAGATGTCCATTCTATATCCATTTTAAATAGACGTCTTTCACATTACCGCTTCTCAACAAGTTTGGTTGACAAGTTGACTCTTTCCTGTTGAATAAGCTCCAATGTCTGTATTTTTTTGTAGCATCAAAAGATAAGAGAGACAGTAACTATGTTATTCAGCTAAGTTGAAATGCTTTAGAACCATTTCATGCATTTAATATTAAAATAACTTCCGTTCCAATTTAAGTGATTCTAATATGAGTTGCAATCTCGAAGTTTAAAAAAGCAGAGTAAAGGAATGTGTTGCATTAGCCTAGAGATAAAGGCCACAAGTTTTTGCTAGAAGTACCAGTTCTCACCACATCAAACATGATGTGGCTTGCATGGACAACCAAAGGTCTGCTACTTCTCACCTGTCACAAATACCCAATTAAACAACCCACAATTGTTCTTAGCTCAAGATTGAATTTTTACAAATGCCCAGTTCAAAAATCCCACAGTTGTTCTTAGCTCAAGATTCAATTTTTACAAATGCTCAATTCAAAAATCCCACAAATTGTTCTTAGATCAAGATTCAATTTTAACAAATGCCCAATTCAAAAAACCCACAATTGTTCTTAGCTAAAGATTCAATTTTAACAAATGCCCAATTCAAAAAAAAAACTCACAGTTGTTCCTAGCTCAAGATTCACTTTTAACAAATGCCGAATTCAAAAAACCCACAGTTGTTTTTTTTGGAGAGGGTATCCCAGACCACATTGGGCCCAGACTAATCCCTGGTAATATGGGCCGAAGCCCGACTGCTAAAGCATGCAGCCCGGGGTCGAAGCCCCCGTACCTCTAGGATGCGTCCCCCAGGGTTCGAACATGAGACCGCTACTAGCTAGTCCACATACCTTACCCACAATTATTCTTAGCTCAAGATTCAATTTTTACAAATGCCCCGATCCAAAAAACCCACAATTATTCTTAGCTCAAGATTCAATTTTTACATGAACCCAATGCAAAAAACCCACAGTTGTTCTTAGCTCAAGATTCAATTCAAAGTTAGTGGACAACTAAATGTTGGGTCATCTGAAGATTTGAAGATGACCTCTTGATCTTCCATCTTATATCATCCTACTTAGAATATGTTTGAGGTTCTTTTAGCATCTTGGTTTCTATACAAATGTTCGGTGAAGTCGAAGATCAACCGAAGAAGACAAAGAAGGATAATATTTCTCAAAGCGGATTGAAGATAGACTCCTCAGCCTAAAGCCAAGTATGCCCACTTGATCAACACCATTGGCCAGGATGGTGCCGATCTCAGTCTTCAGGAGCCGAAGACCTCTTCGGCTGAAGACCTCTTCGGCCGAAGACGTCTTCGACCGAAGACATCTTCGGAAGCCGAAGACTTCTCAGTCTTAGGAGCCGAAGACCTCTCAGTCTTCAGGAGCCGAAGAACTCTTCGGCAACCAAAGACTCCTTAATCTTCAAGGCCTGAAGATTTCTCCAACACATTGTACTTTTCTGACAAAGTATATTTGTGATATCTTGCATTGACGTGGACCTCATCTGAAGATCAAATAAAGTAAGCTTTGTCTCCTACGCTATTTTAAGGAAAGGTCTCCACCATCCTCTGCAGGTCAACACTTCAAGCCAAAACACTCCAAGACAAAAGGTACATCTTGTACCATGCAGAAGACCTGTGTCCATCCCTTGCTCAACAGGTGTCTCATGCATTTAATGCATGAGGCACTATAAATATGATGGATGTTTCAACATGCAAGATCAACCAGCTCTACTACCTTCAAGTTCTCTAAGTGCCTGGCAACTTTCTCTCTACGAAGTTCAATTGTTTTCTAAGTGTTTTACAATTGTTCTTTATTCTCTATGTGTAAGATTGTTTGAACATATCTCATATGTTCTCTTCCGCAACAATCAAAGTTTTCTATGTGTAATTCTTGATTTCAAATCAATAAGAATTAAAATTAAGTAAAAAACTGTGTGTATTGTATTCAACCCCCCTTCTACAATACTTTGCTTGTTTATTTACTGCTATTTGGGACCAACAAGTGGTATCAGAGCGGTTTAGTTTAATTCAATAAACTAGATCCGTAATGGCAGCCTCTTCTTCTTCTTCTTTAAACAATGCTTCTTCTCAAAACACCACTGTTGTTTCATACGACAATGGCTCTATAGCCAAACCACCAAAGTTTAACCCCAATAACTTCTTCTTGTGGAAAAGTCGTATGATATTCTTCTTAGAAGGAGTTGACAGCAGATATCCTACTATCTTACATGAAGGTCCTTTTCTTCCTAGGGTTTGGGACCGGTACAATGCCAAAAAGGCAGATAAGGGAAATGCTGATGAGGACTCTTCTGAGGAAGAAAGAACTCCAGCAAATGGGAGATACATTGTAAAGGATCCCAACAAATATAATGATGAAGACAGACGTCTTATAGCTGTTGATACTAAAGTCAGAGCCATCATTGCCCTTTCTCTACCTGATGAGGTCTATCACTCTCTTGTTAACCTCACCACTGCTAAAGAAATGTGGTCTACTCTGTGTGTTCTCTATGAAGGTACGTCTGAGGTGAAAAAGAGCAAAAAGATTGCTCTTGTAAGAAAGTATGAACTCTTCTCTCATGAGAAGGGTGAGTCTCTCTCAGACTACTATAATCGCTTTAACAGTCTTCTCAATGATCTTAAACTTGTGGGTCGCATTTATGATAATGAGGAAGTCTTGTGCAAGTTCATGGATTGTCTTCCTGAGTTTTGGGAAAACATTTGTACTTGCATCAAGTCTACCAAGGATCTTGACTCTATGCCACTCACTGCTCTTTATGGCACTCTCTTCAACCATGAGCAGACTAAACTGCTTAGGAAGTCTATCACAAAAGACATTAAAAGTTCTTCTCTAGCTCTTGTCAGTGATTCTTCCAAAAATACTGTGTGTATTCCTCGAATCACATATCCCTCCGATTCTGACCGTGATAGTCAAGAGGACCCTAATGATCCTTCAGAAGCCTATCTTAGTGAGGCTGATGATGAAGGTGAGGAAAACTCCAATAACCCTCATTTCTCTTCTAGAAAATCTAAGTTCTCAAGAAAATCATCTTCAACTTTTTCTAAAACCACTCCCTCTGACAAATCAAATGAGGAATGTTACAGGTGTGGGAGGAAGGGACACTTTGCTTATGAGTGCAGAAGCAGGTCTTCTGATAAATCCAGACTACCCTCCTCTAACCGTACCTCCTCTAGGTTTGTCAGAACCAAGTCTAATTCTTACCAACCTTCTTTTCAAAAGGCCAATATGTTTGTCTCCTCAAAGTCTGACCGGGCTGAGAAATACAAGGCAAAATATAAGAGAGAGAAGGAGAGAAATGAAACCTTGCTCAAAAAGGGAAAAGGTAGATGAACCCACTTCTGAAAGTGACAAAGAAATGGTCAACCTTTGTTTCATGGCTAAAATAGATGATGTTGATGAACAGTGAAGCTCAATCCTTCTCTATGGCCATTGTGTCTGCTGAGTGCTCTACCTCATCTACCCCAGGTACATCCCTTTTCTCTTTATCTATCTCTCTCTTCTCATCTCTCTCTTTCGGCCTCTTAAACCCACCAAAGAACAAACCTCCCTTATACCTCCCTTCCCTCATCTTCGGCCCTCAACCTCTCTCACTATCTTCGACCCCTCTCTCTCACTCTTCAAAAGCCTACCGAGTCCACCATCTTCGGAGAAACTACATCTACTCATGTGAAATTTGATGATCTTAAGTCATCATCTCTTCATGAGATGATGATTGGTGGATATCATCATGTGTTGGTGAAGATTCTCATAATCCTTCATCTAACTCAAATCCATATGTTCCTTTCCTCTCAAGGCACATCTCCTCATAATGGTGAACTACCTATCTTCTCATCTCCAATCCCTAATCTTCAGATAGTCTTCTCTGAAGATCAAGATCTCTCCTTTCTCCCATCATTACATTTCACACCTACCGATCTCATTTCTCATCATATCACCTCTCCTTCCTCCATCATCAATATTTGATATCTCATTCTCGTCTCAACCTCAAACTTCACCACAAATCATCCCACTTTCTCAACCATACATTCCTTCTTTACCTATTCTTGTCGATCTTCCATCTTTCTCTCTTCAAAGATGTTCCATCCAACTCTCACATACAACATTCCTTTCTTTCTCATCCACCGAACATTAAAAAAAAAAATTTATTTCGGCGGTACTGTTCATCGGCTGAATTTAAAAAAAAAAAAAAACTTCGGTGGTACTGTTCATCCACCGAATTTTAACAAAAAAAAAAATCGGTGGTACTGTTCATCCACCGAACATTTAAAAAAAAAATTTGGCGGTACTGTTCATCCACCGAACATTTAAAAAAAAATTTAAAAAATTTTTTTTTGGCTGCCGAAGATTTAAATTAAAAAAAAAAATTTAAAAAAAAATTTTAAAACTTCGGCGGCTGGACAATTCTATGTTTTAAAAAAAAAAAAAATTCAAAAAAAAACTTCGGCGGCTGGAATCTTTGTTTTGAATTTTTTTTAAACTTCAATTTTTTTTCTCTTTTATTAGCTGATGTTTTTTTAATTTTTTTCTCTTTTTTCTCTCTAACCTCTTTCTCACTTTTGGTCTCTCTCTATTCCCTCCCCTCCTTCTTCGGCCCCCAACAAACAAACCGAACCCCCCCTTATTTTTTTTGTTTTCGGCTCTCCTCCCTCCCCTCTCCCACCGAAACCCCCCTCCCTCCTTCGGCTCTCTCTCTCTCTCCTCTCTCATCCTTGCCACCGAAATACCCCCTTCCCCTTACCTTTTTCGGTTTCTCTCTCTCTCTTACCATCCCTCTCTTCGGTCTCTCTCTCTCTTAACCCTCCCTCCAACCGAAGACCACTCCCTCTTTCGGCCCCCCACCCCACCGAATCCCTCTCTCTCACCCACTCCCCCACCGAACCAAACCAATCCCCTCTCCCTCCCCTAGCCACCGAACCCCTCACCCTAGCCACCTACCCCTTTCTCCTTCTTTCCCCTATCCACCGAACCTACCGAAACTCAACACCCCTTATCCCTCAACACCGAACCCCCTTATACCCACCCCCTCTTTCTTTCTTCCCCTCTCTCGGCCTCTCCTCTCCCACCGAACCAACTACCCACCACCAAACCAAGCCGACACCTCCCCCCCTAACCAAGCCTTCGGCCGACAACCCCCCCCCTTCTTCGGCCGAACCATCTCCCCCCCCCTCACTTCATTCGGCCGAACCCCCCTCCCCCCTACCCCATTCTTTTTGAATTTTTTTTCTCTCACTCTTCCCCTTCCCAGAATTTTTTACTACCATGTATCACTCCCCATCCTTCTCCCGTCACCTTCCCCCCTCCCCTTCCTCCCCTTCTTCCCATCTTCCATCTCTCTTCCAATTTTTTTATTTCTCGTTCAAAAAAAAAAACAAAAAAAAAAGACAAAAAAAAAAAAAGGAAAAGAGTCCTTAAAAAAAAATGGGCCACTGAATTTATGAGTTTCTTCGTGTCTTGTAGTTTTTCTGAGTGTCAATACCATTTTTTTTTCTCTATGTGTTGGGGTCATCATCAAATAGGGGGAGAAATATTGTTGGCTCTCGGTTGATTTGGTGATGACTCTCCTACCAACACTTAGAAACTCAAGAAGACCTCTCTCAACAAGGGCTCTCTATCCACCAATCAAGCTCTCAGCCCAGGTATGTTTTCCTTCATAAACTCTCCCGATCTACAATGGGGTGATACTAAGGACACTCCGGTGTCCAAAGGTCCCTCAATTGTAGTGGACCCTTCTTCCCCCTCCTTAGTGACGCCGGCTAGCAATAAATCCTCAACAGCTACTGGCACCGCCGCACTTGCCTAAATGGCCATACCACCGAAAGAACCTTCGGCGGTTACCCAGGTCACACCCCATATCTCAAAGCGGCGACACTCTACCTCTTTTCCTCCCTCTCCTCTCTAGAGGCTAAGGAAAGTTTCAAGGGCCAAGCCACAAACTCCACCCACCGATTCTCCACAATCGGCAGGTGTTGAAATTTTCCCATCTGGGCCCGGGGACTCTGCTAAACCCAAAGCCATCTCCTTTATATCCTCACAAAAGGATACAATTGTAACATCGGGGACCCCTATTATTCCCTCATCAACCTTTTCCTTGGTTGATAAGGATGACTTGGACTCCTTCCTCATCCAAGGTGCCTCTTCTCCACCTCACAACCTATCACCCAGGATTCTCAGTCCTGATGCTTCTGCACGATCCAAGGATGAATCTGCCCTTCCAGGAGCAGGTTCGGAGGATCCCGAAAATCTTCTGACTTCTTAGTTAAGAGGGAGTATGAGTTGAGGGGGAGCAACTTACCACTCAAGCTTAAACTCTGTTGAATCTAATTTTGCTATGGACTATGTGATCAAAGCCACCTGACATTAGTTGAGGGGGAGTATGAATTGAGGGGGAGCAACCAACCACTCAAGTTCAAACAATCCCGGCTACTGTCTTTGTATCTCTGTATATATTTTTTTTTCTTTCTCATTCTTTATTCATTGTATTCATTTATTCGTATGTATAGCTATACTTTTTCATTCTCTTGTAAATGTCAGTTATACCAAAAAAAAAAGGTCTATGTGAAAAGAACCCAAAAAGAGTAAAGATGGGTCAAAATGAATTTATTCAGTATACTCTTTGTTTTATTCTTTAGTATGGATGTCATCCTCAAATAGGGGGAGATTGTTGGGTCATCTGAAGATTTGAAGATGACCTTTTGATCTTCCATCTTATATCATTCTACTTAGAATATGTTTGAGGTTCTTTTAGCATCTTGGTTTCTATACAAATGTTCGGTGAAGTCGAAGATCAATCGAAGAAGACAAAGAAGGAGAATATCTCTCAAAGCGGATTGAAGATAGACTCCTCAGCCTAAAGCCAAGTATGCCCACTTGATCAACACCATTGGCCAGGATGGTGCCGATCTCAGTCTTCAGGAGCCGAAGACCTCTTCGGCTGAAGACCTCTTCGGAAGCCGAAGACTTCTCAGTCTTAGAAGCCGAAGACCTCTCAGTCTTCAGGAGCCGAAGAACTCTTCGGCAACCGAAGACTCCTTAATCTTCAAGGCCTGAAGATTTCTCCAACACATTGTACTTTTCTGACAAAGTATATTTGTGATATCTTGCATTGACGTGGACCTCATCTGAAGATCAGATAAAGTAAGCTTTGTCTCCTACGCTATTTTAAGGAAAGGTCTCCACCATCCTCTGCAGGTCAACACTTCAAGCCAAAACACTCCAAGACAAAAGGTACATCTTGTACCATGCAGAAGACCTGTGTCCATCCCTTTCTCAATAGGTGTCTCATGCATTTAATGCATGAGGCACTATAAATATGATGGATGTTTCAACATGCAAGATCAACCAGCTCTACTACCTTCAAGTTCTCTAAGTGCCTGACAACTTTCTCTCTACGAAGTTCAATTATTTTCTAAGTGTTTTACAATTGTTCTTTATTCTCTATGTGTAAGATTGTTTGAACATATCTCATATGTTCTCTTCCGCAACAATCAAAGTTTTCTATGTGTAATTCTTGATTTCAAATCAATAAGAATTAAAATTAAGTGAAAAACTGTGTGTATTGTATTCAACCCCCCTTCTACAATACTTTGCTTGTTTATTTACTGCTATTTGGGACCAACACTAAGTATAAATCTTCAAAACCATCATTCACTTTTTAATCACTGAATCAGACTTACTGAGTAGAGCTACCAAATCCAAGAAAAAGAGCATCCTCAAGGAGAGACAATTTCTCCATTGAAAGTGAGCAGAACAAATATATTACCTGAGATTGTGAACTGATCTTCATGAAAATGGTGCTTGATCTTCCTTCTTCAGCCATTTCAGCGCTTTTCAAACTGACAAACCCGAAATTGAGAGAAACAGAAACAAACCCTTATTCCTATATGAGAAGAAATCGATTTGAGCGAAACAGAAGCAAACCCAACTGTGAAGAAACCAAGAAGAAATCGTACCTAAGAGAAATACGCCTTGAAGAAACAAAGAAACCCTTTGTACGATTTGCAGACCTGCATATTTGAAGAAATTAGAGATTTTCCCTTTTGGTTCTCTATTTTAGAGAAATTATAACAAAGTTGTTCGAGATACATCATTATCTTGAATTGAAAGAACAAACAAAAAAAAGAACCATTGATTTTCCCTTTCTCTTCGAACCTTCAATTTATAATTTATCATCCTCCCAACCTCTAACCTAGAAAAATCAATGGTTGCAAAACAGACCCGACTCGGAAATGAAATCTTAGAAAAGATGGAGCACCAGAAGAGGGTTGAACAAGCTAGAGCAAGCAATTCTTCTTATCTTCTTTGTTGTTGACTCTTTACTCTTTTCCATAAATCAAAACCATCGTAAAACAAACAATCCGAACCAAAATTTAAGAGGATAAAAAGGGTCAAATTTTGACCTTCAACATGAGGAACACCATGGATGAACTTTCCAGAAATTGAGTCTTTATCCAATGCTGAGTGGGCTTTCCTTCACTTCCAGAATAGATTAACTTCAAATTTTCTGTGCCTACTTCTATGAGATCTTTTCCTGTCATAGTAGACTTGTATAATACGTCTTTTACAAAATTTGAAGCTGCATAAAATTAATTATGATCTATAATTAAAATATGTTAAACATTCACATCAATGTGCTTTTATATGAAATATTACACGGTTTACCTACCCTTTTTGTGCTAGCAATCACATATGTGCTAAAACCCAGAGGCGGAACAGATGTTGTAAATGCAAGCGAATACTTGGGAGTGGAACTTGGCGATTTACCCGTATATGCAGTAGTGTAGTAGTTTCTTAGGGCTATAGATTCATTTAGTACAGGGAGAAGTTGAGATTCAACTTGTTTTCCGTTGGAGTCATAGACGACACTATTCTCACTCACAACCTGTTAGGTATGCATGATATCAGATGCTAAATATGTATAATGTTGTCATCCTCCAAAAGGAGCAATTTAGATACAATCAAAACTCAATGACCTTCCATTACACCCTACACTCGCAATAGACATGCTGGCAACCTGCCAACTCTGCTGTTCAATTAGCTTTGTAGTTCACATTTCATAAAAGCGGCAATCATGATAAATTACAACATTGAGAAAAAGTAGGTAGAGGTTCAATTAAGCCTTTTTGTGTGTCACTTAGAAAATGCATATAGATCACTCTTTCATAATGGTGGAAGAAGAGAATAATACAGAAGAAAAACAACATTGCATGGACCCTAATGTAATGCTCATCGGAAGTCTTATAACATCAGATCTCTTCCACCCCAGGGAATTGTAGACAACCACCACCTACATTAAAAGTTACAATAGTCCATTCAATTTAATGTACATAACAAAAAGGTCGTACATGTGCAGTATATAACAAAAAGCTTTATGCCATTTCCTTGTGTGTTGGATAATTTTAGGTTTATATTACCTTACATGGAGAAGCTACAACATTAAACATCTCACTTACCAATTTCTTGCCAGATGATAGATCAGCTTCAGATGGAGGGCAATAGCTTATGTTCATAAGTGGACACTGAAAATTAAAGAAGAAAAAGTAGGTTGATTACACTGAAAATTAATGAATGGAGATAAAACAGTACAGAGATGGA
Source organism: Arctium lappa (assembly GCA_023525745.1). Classification (NCBI taxonomy): domain Eukaryota; kingdom Viridiplantae; phylum Streptophyta; class Magnoliopsida; order Asterales; family Asteraceae; genus Arctium; species Arctium lappa. Next base: position 83,243,944 of record CM042052.1, on the reverse strand, counting down.
GAGATATAACAAAAACCTGGCATATTGTCAAGATCGGTGAAGTTTTGAGCGAAAGAATAGTGAGAATTTCCAAGAATTTGAAAGTATTTATAAAAAATTTAGGGGTTTTCATGCGTTTCTCCAACGCCAATCACGAATATAATCTACCCAGAAGAAAAAAAACAATTATAGTGATTTACCTGTGAATGTCGATTGTTGAATGTCGATTAACAAGGATTGAATATCGATTTACCTGTGAATGTTGATGAACAAGGATTGAATGTCGATGAAATGGGTCATGTCTCATTTGCTACTTCTTATTCTTATTTTTCTTCTTCTTATTATTATTATATGAACATAATGAAGGCATGTTTCTGTATCAGTTTTGAGGCCATGGACATCAAGTTCGTACATTTTAAAGAGATAGATATGTGGGATATAAAACACAGCTCAAAGCAGCTGCAACTAAGATGGTTGATGCCAATAAAGCTGCAAGATGTTTTTTTTAGTTTTCATAATGTAATGGTCTTTTTTATTTGCCAAGTCGTTTGTATAAGAGCAAGGTTTCTATAAAAAAAAGTGCAATTGGTTGTAGGAATTAGCATTGTGGTGAGTTCTTATAACAATTCAAAACCCTTTAAGTTCTTAAATAAAAGTCTTGGTTCTTACCATGAAATTTGTGAGATATGACATTTTTCTTATTTTATTTTCTTGACTCTATAATAATTGTTGAAGAAAAGTCTTGGTTCTTACCATTGTACACATTTATATTAGTTAATTATTCTTTTGATGAGTTGGAAATGAGGTGACAACAAAAAAATTGTAAAAATGAGGTTCTTGTAAGAAGTAAGAACCTCCATTGGAAATGCTCTAAAGCGCATAGCCAAAAGTTTTAAAAACAATACCCAAATAATTGATGCCAAATAATCAATGCTAAGGGTTGTTTATCAAATGCTCACTCGGGTAAGCGTTTACCAAGTTATAAGAGCGAAATCAATGATCAAGAGTCTTATTCGGTAAGTGAGGGCAACGACTCTTAACCGGTTAGCACTTATCGGGTAAATTTTTGCATAGGTGTTGTTTTATTGGAATAAAATCTTACCCGATAAGATAAGTGATAGCATTAAATTTAACCAGTAAACACTTAGGTAAACGACTCATAAGTTCATATTCCCGTACAAATTCAATCCATGCTTCACCTTATCATTCGTTTTTCAACTCTCGGTCTCCCCCCCCCCCCCCTTCTTCCCAAGACAATGATTCTTACTCCCAAGATGCGGGACTTTATTATTTGTGGTTAACCTCTCCATATGCTTGTAAAATATATACATAAAATAACTTCTTCATTGGATTAGTATGATCTTATTGGATTTGAACTGTAACACATTTTTTGGTAACTTTAACCATAACCCTTCTATTCAAAATGTATTAATTATATTTATGTTGTAAAGACTAAGCACAAATTGTATATTTGTAATGTTTTAAAATCTTCTCAAACAAACCCACCAAAGCTTCAAAATCTTTTACATTCATGCTTCCCACCATGATATCAAAATCTTTTACAAATGGTATATTTGTAATTTTTTTAAATCTTCTCAAACAAACCCACCAAAGCTTCAAAATCTTTTACTACATAAACTGTATGTACTAAAGTCCAACATGATATCAAGAGCCTAAAAATTGCATTTTAGGCACTACCACACCTCATAGTGAGTATTTGTTTCTGGCATTTCTCGCATGTTTCTTCGCATCTTCCTGCAACATAAATGCATAATGTAAGTCGAAGAGCAAAAAAGAACTCCAAATCACTCCGTTACAAAATGGGGAAACCGAAACACTTACATGAAACATGAAGCCAATGTTTTCATTGTGATCAAGGAACTCCTTCCACTGTTTCCCAAGGCTTAGCTGCAAACAAACCCAACACATCTTATCATAACTTCAACCAAAGATCTTATATCAGTCCTGATAAACTTAAATGGCCACTATTTTTGTGGACACCTGGATCGAACCCTGGGCCTCAAATGGCCACTATCTCTGTGGGATATTCCACCACATGCCCCGGGCCTCAACCACTACGCCACAACCCTTGTGGTTTAAGGGCAACTTTTTGAAACATTGAAACACTGGTTGACTTAGAATCCAGAATTGTGTGACTTTGTAATATATATATATATATACACATACCTGAGCGCTCTCATTGGCAGCATTCTTGGTCCACAGAGATATTTTTTCCTGCCTTCCTCGGACATTTACAACCGCTCCACATATATCATCTCCATGATCAAACTGTTCTCCAAGCATTGCTAGCAACTATTTTACATATGGGAAGACGTTAGATGGAGTATGAAGTAAAACCCATCGATGAAAAAAACAATGAGCACTGAGCAAGTACCGTATACAGCCAAAAGATGTCGGACTTTGACTTTGTAAAGGTCATAGTCCACTTTCCGCCATTAGCACAAACAGGGTCCTCCCACTTCGGCTTAATTTTGTTTTTGAAACAATGGAAGTCAGTTCCGGTAGCCAACTTGCTTGGTCGGGGTATATTGTTGTAAAGGCTGCGTTTTGAGCAAGTTTCAGCATGCAAGATTCAAATACGATATGAACTTGTAGGCATTAGACAGAATGTGTAATCCATAATACAATTTTATATCAAACTTCATACTTGAATGTAGTGATTTCAGGGGTAGATAGAGTATATGATCACAGATGATTTTCCCCACAAAGTACTCCGATTATTGCAAATTATATTGATCCTATAATGAGACAAATTTTAGAACACCACCCCCAAAGCAACCATCAAATTTTATTTTTCAATTGTATCCTTAAAATTATACATGCATAGCATTAATCAATGTCTTTGGGATCAATTCTACAAGGGCAAATTGTACCAGAATGGAACCAACTTCGCTTTCATTCCTATTTTATAGAACCATGAATCAAAACTTTCGTTTTGGGAAACCACGGTTCAAAACTTCTAATCTAAGAGACTCGGTGACCAAATTCATGTTTCCAAAATAGGCACGAAAACAAAGTTGGTTCCATTCCGGTATGTAAACTGAAAATAGGAATCATGAAGAATTAAATCAAGTTGTTAGGCAGACAGAAGGTGGATAGAGGGCCATAGAAAAACAAAAGTTGGATTTGGATCAAGTTATTGGGATGATTTAGTTAATTTGCCCTAAATATTATTCAGAAAACCAAGATAACACGAATTTGATTCATGAAAACCCTAATCAAGAACCGAGTCTTGCTGATTAACTTCTTTTCACATTCAAAACTTTCTTGATCATATATAAAACAGATTATCAACACGATACAAGTACCAAATCAAATTAGGTTAAAATAGAACATTCGAAGAGATCAGGTAAAACCCTAGTTCAACAAACTCAGAAAATTGGACTCCAGTTCCCGTTTCAAATCATCATCACGGTTCAAAACAGATACTGAGTGATTGCATTCACGTCAAGAAACATCAATAAAAAAACAAAGATACCTCCAGAACTCTTCAACAGTAGAGAAAGTGTAGATAGGGCGCAAGGAACTACCCCAAGCGACTTGCTTGGTTTTAGCAGCGGGGGAATCGAACCAGAACGTCCATGAATGCTCGAGCGGGTGCTGCGTTAAGGCCGTACCAGGTCTGGAAGATGAAGACGACGATAGGGTTTCGACATCGCCACCGACGATCTCTCCTTCTTCCAACTGCTCGTCTTCTTCTCCATCGGATCCAACAGGTCTGTGTTTGTTGAGATCGACTGGCTTCTGCTCATCTGATTTCGGTACTTCTTCCACCATTTTTGTGTAGAAATGTGTTTCTCTCTCTAGAACTCCGTTGATCTGCAATTGCCGATGAAGAGTGTACGGAAATTTTGTATCTACTACCGGCGGCCAGGTTGGGCTTTAAACGCAAAGGGCGAACCCATGTCTAGGCAGCAGGGGTATTTTTGGATGTTAACTAGTGTGTGGCGCCGTGACTAACTTTTTTTTACAAAGAAATATCACGGAATTCTACCTTTAATCAAACGTGGTAGAGATAGATGTTGCTAAGAGTTGTGGTAAATAATATTTCTACTAAAATCCTTATTTAACTCGTGCTCTTTTTCTTCATGTGTCAAACATAACGTAATCGATAATGACAAATTAATTATAAAAAATCGTAAATTTGACCAAGTATGTAACAAGAGCACTGTTCTAAAAAACTCGCCGTACAGCCGCCATGGCGCGCCATGGCACCAAGGCTTGTGTGTCACGCCACGTTATGCCCATGGCACGCCATGGCCTAATGCACAGTTATCGTAATGAAATATTTGATTTTTCTTTACGTTTTTAATATCTTGTTTGCAAGTTTTTAATATATAACCTCATTTAACTTGCTTATTACTAATGACTCATTGAGTAACACTACAAAACATACGTTTTTATATATAATATTATATATGAATTAAAAATTTGACGCCATAAGTCACGCCTTGAAAACGCCTTGGCTTCGCCATGACTCCTAAGGCTTGAGGTTTGGCCTCGCCGCCACGCCACGCCACGCCTCACGCCATTTAGAACCTTGAACAAGAGTAAAAAGGATGCAGAAAACAGATAACATAAAATTAAAGATCCTGAAAAAGACCAAGAACACAGACAAAATCCTAAAGAAGACTTAAGAACACATAGATAAAAACTCATAAAAGTGAAATTAGTTGTAAAAGCTCCATTCACTAAACATTAGTGGGTCGTTATACATAACAAATTGATAATATATTTCTTTAGCAACCGTATAATCGTTTGCATCAAAAGCCAATCCATCCACGTCAGAAACCTACTTTCAAAACTAAGTCTTCTTTCGTCTTCAAGTTTTGTGCCATCTCTTCTTCAACAAAACAATCCTCGGATAGGAACTTTATCATTTTAAATTGATCAAACAACATATGATCAACATCTTCCACTTCAACTTCGTGAGCAAAAATAAGTAACACCAAATGAAAATCAACAATCAAGAGAGATTAAATCATAGATGGTACAAAACCAATTCAATATCATTAATTGAAGAATGAGATCCAACCTGTCGCACCATTAAATAATTCGTGTTGCACCAACGTTTGTATTCGAATTAAAACACCACTGCATCATCACATTGCATAAGCCAATACCAAATCAACACTGATAACCAAATTCTATCTCCTCTTTCTCCTCCGTTAATGCATTATGGATTGGTGTTTGAAAGTCGTATCTTTCTCCTCCATTAATGCATTATGGTCTATGGATTGGTGTTTGAAAGTCGTAACAATGAGGATTTGGTGTTACACAGGTTCAAAAACAAAAGGACACCAATCTCCAAACATATTAATCTCCATATATAACGCATCATAAGCCATATGAGCATCAAAGCATGATTAGGATGGAAACGGGGAGGGTAATGCATCTCCTTCCCCAACCCCGATTCTGAGTAATCCCTGATGGGTTCTAGGGGATAGAATCCGCGACGCGTTTTAACTAACCATTGGGTACCCGTTTAGTAAAAAGAAAATAAAAAACATTGTATTTTGAAATAAAAATTACAACGAATCATCAAAAAATTACTTTGTAACATTATGGATTCAAGCTCGAGCATAAAACAAACACTAAAACCTATAAAAATCATTGAAAAACATATTCATATATAATCAAATCACATGAAATTTATCTCTTACCCCATGGATGCACAACAATACTGAAAAAATGATCGACTATTAAATATTTGGAAATCAAAAGAAAAAAGAGAGTTTTATTCCAGCAATAGTGCCTTACCATACATTATTCAACATGAATTTTTGAGCAACAAAAGAGAATCCAACAAATTCCCAGCAACAGTAAAAAAAAAAAGAACTATCAAGAACGTCAATAGTAAAATTGAATAGAGATTTAGAAGTTCGAGATGGCATACAGCGAGAAGATGGATAGGTTGTAGGTTAATCTTATATATTGCGAGATTTATGTAAAATTACCACAAAAAGGAACTATTCATAACATAGATTCTTCATACCGGTATAACCAAAAGATTTTTGACAAATTAAACATTTAAAAAAATCATAAATTCCAAAGCATTCCTATGAAGAATTGTACCTAACAATATGTCACGTGATGCTTTCCAACATACTTCACTTAGAACAAATATTAGACAACAATTTTTTCATTGCAAACATGAATTTTAGTTACCAAAAATTATAAGAACTAAATACATAAACCTGCCAATTACGTTGCATGTTAGGTGAATTATAGCAGCAAGTTTGCTTGGTAAATTCCTTTCTAAGCCTTCGATTTCTGCAAAATATACAAATTCAAATGGAATGAACTATTCAATTTATGTAGGATGAATACAGGCAATATCAAATGGAGGGAACATATGGTAACTATTAGTAGTTGGGTGATATATACTACCGCTTAATTTATTCGGGTTCAGAATCTCTTATATAAAATCCATATCATTACCTTTCCCTTGTAACCCTTCACATCTATTCCCAACAAATTGTTAGTACACAAATATGTATTTCAATAATACATATAAAATACAAATATCGTAATAACTGAATATAATCAACAAATTATTAGTATAACTCAAATACAAAGGGAATCGACAGAAAACGTAAATGAATAAACCGTATATTCAAACGATGCTGAGGCTCGTGTTGGACACGATTCCCTTAAACAGATTTGCCGTCTGTTCCCAGGGTACAACAGCTAGAACAGAAGTACTGCCGAATATTACCACTTTGCCAGGAAAATTGCTGGATAGAAACCGTATGCAGAGAGGATTAGAGAGAATATGTATTGTTCGGTATTCGAGATGTATTGGAATGAGCCGAACTCTCCAATTTATACTCGAAAGTAGAAACCGACAATTTATTATGAATTAATCTGTAATTAAACAATTTTTAATTACAATTAATCATATTAATCTTATACATCAATGGGTATCAATTGGGAGTTACTGGAAATCGAAACAGTGGATTTCGCGACTTACCACGCGGGTGAAGTCGCAGCACAATCCGCGTAATTCACTGTCTCTCGTCTACAAACAGTGTACGTCGCGACTTATAACGCGAGTAAGCCCGCGGCTTAACTCGCGTAACTCACTGTTTTATGGTCCATAAACAGAGCATTTCGCGACTAATGGCGCGGGTAAACCCGCGAGCTAACTCGCGAAATACACTGGTTCAAAACAAAATTTTCGCAAAAACCAACCTGCGCGAGTACAAGATTTCGGAGCGGCATTCGTGTCCGCAGGTCGCGCCCATGCACAAGTTCGTCGATTTTAGCCTACGATAGTCGCAATCGGCACCCCCCCTGTTTGCGGGTAGGTGATGGAGTAAAACACACATCGCCCCAACGCCATCACTCCCTCTAATTCATACACGCTAAACACACATCGCCCCAACGCCATCACTCCCACTTCTTACATAATGGAAGAAAACTTCCAAAATTCTAAACCGTCGCGGTCCACCCACTCCAACTGACCATGTAAAGTGACACATACTACAATTTTCTCGCTGCATGCATAGTCGTCCAACCATAAGTGCAATAAAAACCAAGTTTCACTCGCCCAACACGGAGTGACCATGCTCACACAAACTATTCCAAATAGTTTATCACTGTGCGACCAACTCACTTGAAATCTCTTCCACGCAATACTAAATCTGACACCTTGGTCCTTCGCTCTGAGCACTACATCCAACCGCATCTTCCCTTCCTTCTAGAAGACTTCAAGCCCACTTTTAACGATCACACACACCCTTTAGGAATCGTCTCACGACCTATTGCACAAAAAGACCAAGGTCCATAAATCACAACTCACCATTCCGCCATACGGAAAAACCTTTACGACATCAAGTCCAATACTCCCTAGTGACCATAAGAAAACCTACTAAAATGCTAACGTTCTCACAAGGCCAAAAAGGAGGTCACTGACCCAACACTAAACACGGATTATGCTTGGGCTCCGCACGGCGGTGGGTTGCGGCCCAATAGCCTTCCGCTCGGGGTAGAGCCGCTCGGGTTCCCCCACCCTCGGCTCGGGGTCTCCACCCCTCGCCCGGTGCCTTATGGCCTGGGCCTTCATGCGTCGCCCGACCCTTGCGGCCCGGGTCACTTCACCGATCGACCGGATTGTTCTACGTAGGACGAATCGAAGGGTTTTATGCGAACCCAAACCCTTGAACCGAAACCAAAGCCCTTCAATCCCACCAATTTAAACATCAAATCCATAGGATTAAGTTCCCAATCTAGCTTTAATATAACCCATTTCACCAATCATTCTTTTTTTATGATTTTAAGGACAAAAAGGGTTTCTCTAACAATCCTTACATAAAACCCATAAAACCAAACATCAGACCTCACTCTTAAAGGAAAGATTTAAATCATATTACTAGCTTTCAATACTGGAAAACTACAAACATAAAGATCTTACCTTGAAGGTGATGAATGCACAGGCCCAAAATTCCAAGATTGGCTCCTTCCTTTGCTTTCTCCCAAAATCGCTTGAACTCTCATCTCCCTCTAAACTTCATCCGCCAACAAGAAAATGAAGAGTCCTCTAGGGTTTAACCCCTATTTTAGCCAACTTACCCTTTAGCCCTTCAACTATCACTTAATATAAAATCTTCACTTAACTAAAATTATTGGCTTTTAAACACGGTTATTACAATAAACTAGATTATTGTTGTTATGGTAGTGTTTGGTACATAAACTAGATTGGACATGAGTGGGCCGTATATAATTGGACGGGACAGAAATTGCATTTGGTGCAACAAGAATATGACAAGACGAAACTATTAAAATGGCCATATTGCACTTAAAATGTTGTTTACATAGTTTTAATATAAATAATTTAATATATATTTTATAATTTATAATACATATATATAATTTATACAACATATACACACAATATAATATTATAACTTATAAATATATGAATATATAATTTATAATATATATTTATAATATATAAATATTATTTTATAATATATATACATATAATATATAATATTATAACTTATAATTTATAATTTATAATTTATAATAATAATAATACATATTATATTAAATTTAATTATATTATAATATATAGTTATAATTTAAAATTTATTATATTTAGGAATGACGTATGAAGAGAGTTATATTAAATTACAGGAATATTATAATTTACCACTAGTAGAAAATATTTTACAAGGAAAAACTATGTTATCAAAAACTTTATACAGGAAAATTATCTGTATACTTATTGATGTCTTATCGTCACTTTTTCATCATTGATCTTCTAGAAATTTTTGTGTGTACTGTCGATTGACTTTGGTGATCCTGGGACCTGGGTCTTCATATGGGAAGTATGGATCTGTATCTGGAAAGTTGCTATTGATAATATCAATAGGACTATAGTTATAATTTAAAATTTATTTTATATTTTATATGTGTATATATAATGTAAGACTATATCATAATCTATAAATATGTATAGTAATTTTTTAGATTTTGCTATATTACGAGGGTAAAATAGTAATTTTGTTTCTTATTTAATGTTGTTCCACTTTTTTGGGTGGAACAAAAAAAAACTCTAGCTTTGTCCCATAAAGTTGGGCTTTATCCCATTTATTCTTGTCTTATGTCATGTCAAATATTAGTCTATTTTTCGTCTCATCGTGTCCCATATAGTCTGCCAACCAAAAATACCTTAAACTAGTTGATGAAATAACGTTTAGTAAAAACTAGATGATAAGCTAGTTATCTGTGAGATAACCTAAAAGACCATGATTAAAAAAAAATTACTTAATCTTATATTATATACTATAATTAATATAAACCACTAATTAAAATTGTTATTGATATCATTTATCGAACCTTTTTATTTATTTAAGAGAAAAATATTCTTACGGACTATTTTATTTGGTTTTTTCGACTAAATTTAATGAACAATGATAATAATTACAAAATAAAAATAAGTAATAGTAGCTAATATGACTGAAAATATTTAATAAAAAATAAACAATATTTAATAAAAATTAATAAAATAATATGGTTTAATAATTATATAGTAATTAATTAATAAGATAAATTAATAATTATATATTTTTCTAATTAATGTTTGGTAAAACATTAAAGGTATAACTAAAAAAGTTATAAAAAAGCTCATCGGACTTATTAAAACATTGTAAGAATGTTGCAATAAACTAGGTCTAACCGATCTAAACAGACTTTTAAAATAAGCTCAAAAATAAGTTAAATCATATGCTAACTTATTACGGTCAAGCATGAACTTATACAACTAATAATTTTCTTGGGCCACATTTTTTTCATCATTTATTTTGAAAAAAATAAAGAAAACAATGTCACTATATTTTACTTTTTCCACTTAAATTAATCAAACTAAATGGTCTATTTAAGACAATATTTGATTAAAATAATGTTAATAATTTCAGTGTTATTTAAATAATTTTTAAAAAAGCATACAAAAATTGATATACTTATTATTATGAATATATAAATGATCACTTATAAAACTTTTTTATGTTAATCTTATCTGTTATACTTTCTAATTTTTAATAATACAATAAACTTTTACATGTTTGTATTAAATAAGCATAAATATAACGTTATTTAATGAATATAAACTAATTAATTCAATTTTCGATAACAAAACACAATTAAAAAAATAGCAACATAGGATACAAGGTTTAATATTAGAGCATCTCCAACAGTTATGCTAAATTTTTTCTAAAATAGAGTAAAAAAAGTCAAAATCTCTAAAACTTTTTGCATCTAACTCCAACAGCTATGCTATTTTAGCAACTCTAATATTAATTATCTTATTAAAAATATTCAATATATTTAATACCTAACAACTTTTTAAACAAAATTTCAAATAATCAAACTAACTTTTAAACAAATTTCATATGAAATGATAACTTCCAAAAATGATTATAATTTAAAATAACATTTGAATAATCTTCAAACAAAGCACGCCACATTCTAGATAAGATTTCAACAATCTTTAAAAACTACAATTTGTAATCTAAAACATGATCTTCTGTATTAGTGATATCACGTCTACGACTTTTGTCTCGAGGGAAAGAATAGAAACGTACCTGTTATCGTGAAGATTGGAAAATGGTGATAGTAATTTGCAGGTAAGGTGAAAACCTGAAGCGAGAGATTGAAAATTGGAGATGGAGGGGTTTGCTTTTCCCAACCCAGAGATGGAAACGAGGAGACTGAAAGTTTTCCCGGTTAGATTTAATTTTGGTGGGAAAACTATTAAAATAATAATTTCTCTCTCTTCTATAAAAATTTAGAGATTTCTCTAAATTTAGAGATTTTTGTAATCTCTCTCTTCATTTTTCTAGTTTAACATAAGTGATAGCATAGCTGTTGGAGCAACAAATATGCTAAAATCCCATTTTTTTCTAGTTTAGCATAGATGTTGGAGATGCTCTTAGCTTTTATGATCTACTATTGAAAATTTTATTTTTATATTATATTCAGATATACCATTTAGAACGTAATGTGCTAAAGTCTAAATCACTTTTTTGTTCTTAGTAATTTTAAACCAAATATTCTAATGATTAAAATGCCTCCAATTTTTAATGAATTTTTTTAAAATATTTATTAAGGAAATCATAGATGATCAATTATTGTGTTTTCTCTTTAGAACAATTCATAATCTTATAGTGACCTATAATCGTTCTTGTCAAGCTTGGTTTAACGTAAAAATAGTAAAATTGGTTCTTAAGAGGTCAGACTTTAATTGGACCTAGTCTAGAAATTTATGTATAAACCAGTTTGTCCTTGGCAAGTCTTATTTAAAAAAGTGGAATTATAAAACACACATACGCAAAAAAAAAAAATATATATATATATATATAGGGGGGGGGGGGGGGGTTACAAGGTAAAATGGACATAAATCCAACTAATTAGATTTTATATAATGTCTCTCAAACTAGTGGTTAGTGATGGCCAAAAATCGGGCTCGGGCCGGGCTAAAGCGGGCTTCGGGTCGCTACAGTGAAAGCAAAAACCGGGCCCAAACGGGCTTCGGTCCGGGCCGGGCCGGGTTTCACCCGAAAAGGCGTGGCCCGGTTAGGCTTGGGGTAAACCGGTTTAACCAAAACCGGGTCGGGCCGGGCCCAAACCGGGCCGTGATCGGGCCGATGATTTTTTTGTATTTTTTTAAAAAATAACTTATTTATATAATGGATCACTAAAATACACTTTAAAAATACGTTTTATTTATAATAAATCACTAAAATACACTTTAAAAATACATTTTATATATAATTTTAAGTTACAAACTTACAATGCAAGTATTTATAGGGGTTTGGGGGTAAAAAATACAAAAAAAGGTCAAAAAAACGTATATAAACGGTAACATACAAGTATTTATAACGTTTTTTTTTTTAAATATGAATCGGGCCGGGCCGGGCTAAAAACCGGGCCGTGAACCGGGCTCGGGCCGAGCCACCAAAAACGCCAAAAACCCAAACCGGTCCATGATTTCGGGCTTCAAACCGGTTTGGCATCGGGCCAGGTCAGGCCGGGCTTTCAGGCGGGCCGGGCTCGGTTAACCGATCGGGCCGGGCCGGGCCAAGATGGCCATCACTACTATATAAAGTGGTTGTAAGGGCGGTAATGTCTTTCTATAAGTAAAAAAATCATAAAAATGACAAAAGCTATAAATAAATAAAAAATAACCTCTCCTTTTTAAGCTTTTTCAAACTAGAGATGGTTATATTAGGCCCGACCCGAGACCAATTGGATCGGTTATTGCCCCACGGTCCTGGACCAACTACATTGTTTATGAAATTTCAAGATTCGACTTGGCGTGGGACTGGTTGGAGGACAGGGACCGGTTACGTTTAGCCTTGATCTTTTTAAAAAATTAAGTTTTTATAGCATATATTACAAGTTTTTTAATATTTTTACAAAGTTTTCAAGTTTTTTTTTTATTTTTCAAAAAAAATTTAAGTTTTATTTACTTAAATGTATTATTTATGTTGGATCATAATTGTATTCAAGATTAAAGGGTCTAAACTGTATTTATTTGATAGTTAAAGTTAAAGGGTTTAAAGTGTAATATGTTAATAGTTATTTGTAAATGGGCCTAAAACCTATTAAAAAGCCCATTAAGGTTAAAGTCCATAAGGCTTAAATATTTAAAGTGTTAATTAGTTTAGTTTTTAGGGTTAACCTTTCATAATTTCATAATCATAGTTTAGAGAGAAAGGTAGCCATATTGTAATCATATTCAAAGGGTATCAAGAACACTCAATGGTTTCATTGTTTATTCAACGGATTGGTATGTTACTCTGATTTATATATATCTTGATTATTATTGTGTTGCTTGATTACTTGATTGATTGTTAATCAACTAGATAAATCTGGGATAACAATTGGTATCAGAGCCTAAAGAATCAAGTTCATTGGATTAAAAACACTGTTCATCGATTTTTCTGTGTTCATCGACTATTCACTGTGCGTTAATCGATTTCTCAAATTGATGTGTTTGTTGGTTTAAAGTTGATCTGATTAGATGAGTATCATGCTTCTGAATGCTATCTGATTGGTTAATTGCATTGAAAATCATCAAGTGATTGAATTTTTTGAATTTTTGGTTTTCTGGGGTCAAGAACTGTCGACTACAGCATGCTTAAAATTGAATGGTAAAAAGTGGTTTTTAATCAATAATATTGATTGCACTTTGATCGATAGATGTTATTAGATACCAAAGTCTGATTTCTGAATTTGATTTTGTGCTCTCGACTTGTTTTCTGGGATAACAAGTGGTATCAAAGCCATTTCCGACATGTCTAAAGGTTACAACCATGATTTTAGCAACATGACTCTTTCTGAAGTAAAAGAAAAGGCTAAACATCTTGCTAGACAGTTGTCAAGATATACAGACAGGGCTGATGATTGTGAAAGGGAGATTACAAAGCTCAAATCCGAGATGTTACCTCTAGAAGTTGAGATTGAAAATCTAAAGATTCAGAACTCATCTCTTCTTATTCAGATCAATGCTTTAAAATAAAATTCAAAAGATTCTGATTATTTCATTGACTTTGCAGGAATAATTGAGTCCAAAGAAAAAGAGATCTTGGATCTTCAAGCAAAGTTGAAAATATCTTAATCAAGCTCTACATGGTCTAAAAATGATGCAATGCAAAGAGAACTTGAGGATCTTAGAAGAAGTACAAGTGTTGCAAGAGATACTAGTGAAGGACTTAGAAAGATAAACTCTCAACTCTGTGCGGACAGAAATAAGTTTAAAGATAAAGTTCTCAGTTTTGAGGTTGAGCTTGAAAAGCTTAAAGAAAAGGCAACCCAAGACAGAGACAATTCAATAGCTCAAGATGAAATACTGAAGATTGAGAAAGAAAGAAAAGACTTTGCCAAGAAATTCTCTGACTTCTCCAGAAAAGCCTTTGAAGAGAAGAAATCTTTAGAGCTTAGATGTGTTAAGTTTTCTCAACAAGTTTCAGACTTTGAGAAGGTTATCATTCTTGAGAGAGAAAAGGCTGAGGATGAGAAGAAGAAAGTTGAGCTGAAAAAGGCAAATACAGACTTTTCTGAAGAAAAGAAAATATTTGAGACCGAGATAGCTAAGCTGACAAGAAATCTATCTGAATTGTCAACAAACATCATGAAGGAGAAGAATGCAAAATCTGAGTTGCATAACAAGTTTGATCTGATTGAAAAGGAAAGAAACAGTTTGTCTTCAAAGATAAAGGAACTTGAAGAGATCGTATTCAAGGTGAAGCTGACTGAGCACAAGACGCCAGAGTCAATAGCTCAATCACCAAGAGATGATCTAGTTGATTCAGACAGTTCATTAAAAACAGCGTCAAGTTCACATTTTTCGAATGTTTTCTATAATCCTTTCTATGATTTAGATGATTGTCTTACTTCTAAATCTACTGATCAGATTCGTCCTTCTAACCTTTTCTATGACAAAAATGTTGATGGTTCAGGTAACTTCAAGAAGACTAAGGGGTTGTTTTTTTTTTAAAACCTCTTAATGGCTCTTAGGTCTGAATCATTCAGACATTTTTACACATCACCTCTTATTAATCATAACTAAAATAAGACTTCAGACTTTAAACCTCTTAAAAAACAAACGGCACCTAAGTCTCAAAAGAAAAGCTTCTGGAGAAGGGATGATGAGAAAGAAAGAGGAAACTGGATCTAGAGAGTTAAAGGATCCTCGGAGGAGAAGAAGAAAGAAGAATCATTTGTGCATACATCAAATGCTAAATGGAACTATGCTACAAAAGGTAAAACTTTTGGCGAACCTGATCTGGTTTACACAATCCGTCAATTGATCAGGTTAGCACAAAAGAAAATTACTTGTTTTCTGGGTTAATTTTCTGGGTTAATTTTCTGGGTTCATCATCGTTCTGGGTAGGCTAAGAACGTCCCGGTCGAACGCATAATATCGGTCAAATCAGGACACCGGTCAAATAGTCCGATCGCCCGGTATACTCACAGACAACCTCGGTCGAATCAATACCGGTCGAAATGGTTTACCTGTCTTACAACCTCCCGGTCGAAGACTTTTATCGGTCGAATATTTTTATCAGTCTTCACCAATACCGGTCATTACAAGCTCCCGGTCGAAAGTCTTACCGGTTGAAGCAACTTCCCGGTCGAAGCCATTTCCGGTCGAACCCGATACCGGTCCTCACACCACCCCGGTCGCCCGGTACTCACGCAGATCCCTACCGGTCGAAGCACTTTTACCGGTCGAACAACATTATCGGTCGAAGCACATTTTCCAGACCTAGACAATTTTTTGCAAACTGTAACAGGACCTCTAAAAGCCTAATTTTTTTTGTCTAGGGGCGCTGCCCTCATAACCCCGCAAGGGCGTTTCCCCTTGACCCCACCCGCTAACCGGGTAGCAGGACCCCCGTACTAAGTCTGCGAAGGGGGACAAAGTTTTGCTCTTGATCAAAATCTTCTTAATTTTTCAGTATTTTATTCATAGATATTAATGCTTTATACTATGTGCGAGGACTGCATTTGATTATTTTTGGAAATTTATTTTTCTGAAAAAATTTTAGTGTAGTCTTTACTTTTGATTCTAACGATCTCATTTAGTTGGTTGTCTTGGTACAGATAAGTTTAAATTAATAATCGTACAGCTAAGATGTCAAATCAGCTTCTCTCGATGGGCTCTCAGTCCAAACCACCGGTCCTTATGGCTGATGAATATCATCAATGGAAGAAAATAATGGTCCAGTTTCTAAACCACAAGAACAGAGACTATATGGAGTCAATCATCAATGGTCCTGTAAACCCGATGATCAGGGTACCACGACAAGCAGCAACTGACACCTCTCCAGAAATCCCAGACATATATGTTCCTAAACCTTATCAGTACTTTACTGAAAAACAGAAGGAACAGTACAAGACAGATGAAGAGGCTCTTATCTATCTGACCATGGCAATCCCGAACGACATCTACAACCGTGTAGACAGTCGGAACTCTGCAAAGGAAATCTGGGATGAACTATCCAGACAGTTTGAAGGAAGTGAAGCCTCTATCCAAGCTAAGCAGAATATATGCATAAATGCATATGAGGGGTTTCATGCAAAAGAAGGAGAGACGCTGCTAGAGACCTACAACAGATATAACATCATTCTCAATGACCTGCGGAGGAACATCTCTAAGTCTGCTTCGGAGATTAATTATAAGTTCATCAAGAACTTAAATCCGGAATGGAAGAACTTTGCCATCAACCTTCAGATGTCAAAAAAACATGGCTCAGGAAAATGTCACTGATATCTTCTCGACTCTTTCTCAGCACGAGGACGAGGTGAGAACCATCAATCTTGAGTCCAATAAATTAAAGGATTATGTGGCTCTCATAGCCGGCAAAGGTTCTGTATCCTCTGCAAGGTCTAAGAAAAGGGTGTCTAAAGCATTAGTTACCGAAGCTACCGACTCTGACTCTATTTCAAGTGATGAAGAACTGGAGATTGATTCTGATCCAGATATTCAAAAGTTCTCTGAGGACTTGGCTCTTATTACTCGAAGATTCAAGAAGACCTTTGGCAAGAAAAAGTTCAACTCAAAGCCAAAGTATGAAGGGCACAAGAAAGAGAAGTCTGAGATGAGGTACCAGCCAAGGCAAGGAAGAAGAGAGGAAAGACGTGAAGACCGGAAGGAAGAAAGAAGAGAAGATAAGAGAGAGGCAAAGAAAGAAGATGAACCAGGAAGGTGCTACAATTGCGGCAAATTTGGGCATTTCTCAAGAGACTGCAGATTCAAGAAGATCAAGAACTCAGACTATTATGCGCGAAAGTCACTTATTGCCAAGAAAGGTGAAGAAGGAAAGGTGCTAATGGCTGAAAAAGAGAATTGGTTGTTCCAAAGTTCTGATGATGAGGAGCAAGCACACTTCACCCAAGTTTCCTACATGGAAAAGCTGGACGGTGACGATGAAGATTCTGAAGCGTATTCTGAAGACGCAAACTCTGAGGTAAGTGATAATTCTGAGCTTATTGAATCTCTTATGGCCCAAATACATAGCATGAAAGATGAATTTGCTTTATTGAAAGGCAAACTTAGCTCTGCACAACAATCAATATTGAGTTTTCGTGATGAAAACGCTTTGCTGAAAGTTGTTGTGGAAGAAAAAGAAAAGGAAAAAGACGGTTTAAAAGCTGAAAAGGATTCTTTGAAAAGCAAAATATCTGATTTAGAAAAGGATCTTGTGAATATTAATGCTGAAAAAGGTGAGTTCAAAATAAAATTTGAGGTTTGTTATCAAGAAAGAAATGAAGCTTATTCAAAGATTAAGCAATTGGAGGACATCAATATGAAACGAGGTCAGACTGAGCAGACATTAAATCTGTTGACTAATAAACTCCAAGATGAAAGGTTTTATAAACTTAAACCTGGTTTGGGGGTGCCAACTAATGAAGTTTTGAAAAAGGCACCGGAGCAGTGGTAAAATTTTGATAAATTTGGCTCCGCAATCAAACCCATTCCAGACATTCGTGCTACTTTTGTTGAATCTAGTGCTTCTACACCTTTTACTGAGACCAAAGGTCGAGAAGAAATGGGAGAAAACAAGTCTTGTGACACTGATTCTCAAAATACTTTTAAAACATTTGGTTTTCAATATGGTGATTTAAACAAAAGCTATGCGACTCGAAAGATCGTATTTACTGAGTATGAATCACTATTTACCACACCTTCCAACGAATCAGTTAGCACCAACACAGTTCTACCTGAGACTGCATGCAAATATGATGAGTATGAATCGGATGTTGATCCCTCTACTATGCCATCAGTCTCAAATCCCATTGTTTCTAAACCTTTACTTGTTGAAGAGGTTGAAGAAGAAACTGCTAACACGAATGAATCTTGTTCTAAAAATGATGAAACGGAATTTATTGAGTCTATGACTGAAGAGATATTTTCTGAAATGATGAATGCCTCAGACTCTGATCTTGTTTCTAATTTAAAGGAGTCAAATTCTGTGAATAATAATACATCTGAATTGATGAAGCAAATTGACTTGTTGCAACAGTCTCTTGACGAGGTTGAAGATGAAAACTTTGATCTCAAACATAAACTTGAAAAGTCTTTAAAAGTAAATCAAGAGCTTTGCACTGAGATCAATGATTTGAAAACTACTCTGTTTAAAAATGCTTCAAATGATAAACAGATGTTCAATGATCTAAGCTGGAAGGTAAGAACCAATCCAGAATTTGATGCTCCTGCAAAACCTACAGTTGTTTACTCTGATTGTCCTGAATATCCGCCGAGTATTTTTGAAAAGGGTGAGACTTCAAACAGCACAAGAAAAGAACCACCTTCTAAGTTAGAGACTAACAAGGTTCCTGTTTCTGTTTAAGATATAAAAGGAAATGGAGTTGGGAGGAGTAAGAAGAATAAAGACAATAGTGTGAATAAGAATGATAGGCTATCTAGTGAACCTTTCATTCCAAATAGTTTTACTTCTGACAGTGTTATTTTAAAAAGTAATTCTTTTGATAAACATGGATGTACGGTTTGTTCTCATAAATCTAAGTTTATGAATTTTGCTCGAAAGAATCTATATTGCAAACACTGCTGGGATAATTCTTTCAAATACTACTCCCCTCCAAAGTCCAAAAAGAGCAAAAGAAAAGCTAAACTGAACCCTAAGTCTAATTCTAATTCTAATTCTTCTACACAACCCAAAGTGTATCGAGCTAAAATTGCCAATCCTTCATCTAAAAAGCACTTTCAGGAATTAAATGTCAAAACAGTTTGGAAATGGGTTCCAAAACCCAGATATGAATGACGAGTTAAAGTTAAACCTGTTGATATTCCTGAATTGCTTAAAGCTAACAACGAAGGACCCATTCTGATATGGGTACCTAAGCAAAACTAATTGTTTTTGTGCAGGCATGTCGACTGTGGGTGATAGATTCCGGATGTTCACGACACATGACAGGATTCAAGCACCTCCTACATAACTATGTGGAGGAGCCTGTCGGAGCAGTTCGTTTTGCAAATTCTGAAGCAGAAGGAAAAGTCAAAGGATATGGCATGCTGGATAATGGAGTAGTGAAGATTCAGAAAGTGTTATATGTAGAAGGACTTGATCATAACTTATTCAGCACCAGACACTTTTGTGACATGAAATATCAAGTCCGCTTCACAACAACTCATTGCTATCTAGAGGATCTAGATGGTTACGAAGTCTTCAAAGCTGAGCGCCATGGAAATCTATACTATGTAGATTTTCCAACACTGTCTGCCACACGTCCAGTATGCCTACTCGCTAAAGCTTCTAAAGCACAATCGTGGACGTGGCATCGTCGCTTATCTCATCAGAATTTCCGATCCATAGCAAAGATATAGAGACAAGGTCTGGTCAAAGATCTACCAGAAATGAGGTTCGAAAAAGACTCACTATGTTCTGCATGTGAGTTGGGCAAAATGAAGCGTAGCTCATTCAAGTCCAAATCTGAATCATCGACCTCGTCTGCACTGGAACTTCTTCATATGGACCTTTGTGGCCCAATGCGAACAACGTCTATCAACGGCAAGAAGTATGTTTTAGTAATGATAAATGACTATTCAAGGTATACATGGCTCAAGTTTCTTCGCAACAAGTCAGATGTTCCAGAAGTGATTATAGCGTTCATAAAACGCATTCAAGTTCGTCTTCAATTGCCAGTCAGAACTATTCACAGCGACAATGGCACGGAGTTCAAGAATACCACCTTACAAAGTTATCTTACTTCTGTGGGCATTTCATACAAC
This sequence comes from Arctium lappa, assembly GCA_023525745.1. Classification (NCBI taxonomy): domain Eukaryota; kingdom Viridiplantae; phylum Streptophyta; class Magnoliopsida; order Asterales; family Asteraceae; genus Arctium; species Arctium lappa. Next base: position 83,223,678 of record CM042052.1, on the reverse strand, counting down.
TTCTCCGCAGCCTATACTCCGCAGCAAAATGGCATTGTCGAACGGAAGAATCGCACACTTGTTGAAGCAGCTCGCACTATGCTTGCATACTCAGATCTACCCATGTACCTTTGGGCCGAGGCAGTCGCCACAACATGCTTTACACATAATCGTACCATCGTGGTCAAGCGATTTAATAAAACAACATATGAGTTAATCAACAATCGTACACCTAATATCAAATTTTTCCGTTTCTTTGGTTGCAGGTGCTACATTCTTAAAGAGCGTCAAGGTTTATCAAAATTTGATAAGAAAGCGGATGAAGGATATCTTGTTGGATACTCTCTAACATCCAAAGCTTATCGAATTTACATTATTCAAACTAAGACGGTTGTTGAGAGCCTGAATGTCTCCTTTGATGAGAATTCTACAAAGACTTTTGGACACAACAGTTCAGAACTCGCACTTAAGGACAAGGCTTCTATTCAATCCCGAATAGAACCAGCTACCAAAGGATTCATTTCTTCTAACTCTAACTCTACTTCATCTGAGTTAGATTTACTGTTTATTGATGTCTTTGATGATATATGTGCAGATTTTGAAAAAGGCATATCAACATCAATAACAAGTGGTACAGGCTCGGAGGTCCCTACTATATCTGAAGACATGTCTGGACCTTCCGAAGAAGTCACTGAAACTTCATCTCCATCAGGTACGACTACAAAGTTAGTTTCTGACTCTACTAATGCTGAATTTGTCTCTACAGATAGTTCTTCTGGAAACGAAGTCCCGAGCACTTCAACTGCTAGCCCAGAAGCTTCAGTATCAGAAACACCAGTACAAGATGTCCCGAGTACATCTATGGAGCAACCTTCCGTGCAAGATGACAACGATGTGTCAAATACGCAACAAACAGTTGAAGCATTACCAAGCACACATCGTTGGACTAAGGATCATCCCCTGGAAAATGTGATAGGTGACGTACAATCTGGTGTCACAACAAGATTTGCAACAGCTAACTTCTGCATGTTTTCAAGCTTCCTCAGTTCCTTAGAGCCAAAGAAAGCGTCTGAAGCTCTACGTGATCCCTTCTGAATTTCTGCTATGCAAGACAAGTTTCTACAATTCGAAAGGAACAAGGTATGGCGCTTGATCCCACTACCTAAAGGTAAATCCATTATAGGAACGAAGTGGGTGTTCAGAAATAAGAAAGACGAAGCTGGAGTAGTCGTGAGAAACAAAGCTCGACTGGTCGCCAAAGGGTATTGTCAACAAGAGGGCATTGACTATGATGAAACATTCGCCCCGGTTGCAAGGATCGAAGCCATCAGAATCTTTCTAGCATATGCAGCACACGAAAACTTTACTGTCTATCAAATGGACGTAAAGTCGGCTTTTCTGAACGGCGTTTTGCATGAGGAGGTTTACGTGGCTCAACCTGAAGGTTTCGTTGATCCTCATCACCCTGATCATGTCTACGTCCTAGACAAAGCACTGTATGGTCTTAAACAAGCACCGCGATCCTGGTATGAAACTCTCACTAAATTTCTACTTGCTTCTGGTTTCAAGAAAGGTACTGTTGATACAACCTTATTTCTTAAAAGGAAAGGTGAGGACTTGATTCTTATTCAGATTTATGTTGACGACATAATATTTGGGTCGACAAATCAAAAATTTTGTAAGAACTTTTCAAAAATAATGGAAACAAAGTTTGAGATATCGATGATGGGTGAATTAAACTTCTTTCTTGGTTTACAAGTAAAACAATGACCCAACGACATATTTATTAATCAAGCTAAATATATAAACGATATTTTGAAAAAGTTCAATATGTCAGATAGTTCAATCATGAAAACACCAATGGCTACTGGTACACTCTTAGACGCGGATCCCTCCGGGAAACCTGTTGATCAAAAGGTGTATCATAGCATGATTGGTTCTTTACTTTATCTGACTGCCAGTCGCCCGGATATAATGTTTGCCACATGCTTTTGTGCGAGATATCAGTCTAATCCTAAAGAGTCGCACTTAACTGCTGTTAAGCGAATCCTTAGATATCTCAAAGGTTCTCCAAATCTAGGCCTTTGGTATCCAAAGGATTTTCGTTTTGAACTAACTGCCTTTACAGATGCAGATCATGCAGGATGTAAGCTAGACCGGAAGAGCACCTCTGGGTCATGTCAATTCATAGGTGACAAACTTGTAAGTTGGACCTCAAAGAAACAAAACTGTGTTTCAACATCCATTGCCGAGGCTGAGTATGTAGCTGCTGCTAGCTGTTGTTCTCAAGTCCTCTGGATGACGACACCGTTAAGGGACTTTGGATACAACTACAAGCGTGTTCCTATTTATTGTGATTCCAAGAGCGCAATATCTATAACTGCTAATCCGGTACAGCATTCGAAGACCAAGAATATCGACGTACGCTATCATTTCATCAAGGATCATGTAGAAAAAGGTAATAGTGAAATGCACTTTGTTCAAACTGACTTCCAGTTAGCTGGCCTTTTCACCAAGCCATTGGATGAAAAGCGTTTTCAATTTCTCATCAGCAAACTTGGTATGTTGAACATGTCTTAAACCTTACTCATGATTCTAGGGGGAGTATTCCAAGTTTTGATCTTGTGTGTTATTTTCCAACTGTTGTTAACGAGAGAGGAATCATTTTCATAAATGATTACCATTATTTCTTTTATTTATGCAGGTTTGGTCAAGTGACAATGGGTTCTAATCACATCGGATTAGAACCCGCACTTCAGTGTCTTATTTTTCTGTTTTTTTCTTAATCTTAAAAAAAATATTAAGTTAAGGGAGAGAATATTTGTGATATTAACAGATTTTTGGATAATTAAATGCTTATCTGACCGTGTGTTCTTAAAGATAAATACTTGTGTTTTATCTTGTCAATATACTTTGTCAAGTATTCATACACATAACGGTTCAGATCATTCTATTTTGACTTTGTTATTACCATGTATCAAAAGTTAAATCTTTCTATGGTAATACTCACGTTCTTTGTATTCACTTTTGATTGAATCAAACGTCATTTCAGGTGCTTTCATTGAAAATATGTTTATATATTGTTCATATAAACAACATTCGTTTTTGATTCTCCAAAATATTATTCTTCATGATAAAATGATATGAGCTTAATTGTCAAACTCTTTTAGGTTGAGGGGGAGAATTGCATCGTCAAACACAACTGTTTTGACTTCTCCAAAACTTTTATTCTTCATGTAACAAGTGGTATTTGTGCTTACATGTACAAAAATCCTGTTGAACATCATGTTCTTTTAGGATAATACATGGGATTCAGTGTGTGCACTTAACAGAACTTCCATGGATTCACGATAACCAGTGTTTCCTACCCAGGAAGTATTCCCTGAGTGATTGAGGAGAGAGGGGTCAAAAGAATTGAGTGATGGTGTGTGAAGAGGTAAAATGGAAAAGAGAGATTGGTTAGAAGTGAGTTTTAAAAGAAAGAGGGTGAGAGAACAGAGTAAAAGAATATCAGACTCTGCACCAAACTTCTTTCTGAGCCGGGCAACCACATAATCTGATTGGATCACATTCTTTGGTGACCATCATTGAAATAGGCAACTAGCCCATGCCATCTCTTGCATACAACCCCACCAGCTACTCATTCTTTTCTCAAAAAGAGAATGTTTCACATTTTCTGGGGACACAACACATATGCTATTGGTTCTTCATTTGGAAAATACTAATATTGAAAAAGAAGGAAAGTTGCCCCACCTTCGAACCTTTCTCATACACATTGAGTCTATGTATAATTTGTTGTTGTCTCAACAAGTTTACATACTTTGAGCCTATATTGAAAAGCAATCATCTATGCTTAAATTTTTTCATACACATGCACGAGCACACAGAAATTTGTTTTCTGTCAGAACGTTCATAGATAACCATGTGTTATTCGATGATTGAATGGAAGACCTGGGGAGCCAACATCAAAACCAGCTCCTTATATAGTAAGGTGTCGTTTGTTTTTTAAGAGGTCTAAAGTCTGAAATCTTATTTTAGTTATGATTAATAAGATGTGGTGTGTAAAAAGATCTAAACGATTCAGACTTAAGATCCATTAAGAGGTTTTTAAAATAAAAAAAAACAACCCCTAACTTTGTGTTACTCAGTAACTTTGTGTTATTGACAGACATTCTAACTGAGTCATTTGTTGATTCAGGGTTACAACTCTTAAACTGTTTGAATTTGCAAATATTTAAACGGTTACAATTGACTATTTTTATCTGAAAAGATTGAAATAATTACTCTTTCCATCTGGGAAGACTGCTCTTATTTCCATACAGGGCTCATTACATGATGAAGACTGTGATTACGTGATCATACACAATAGGGGAGATTGTCTTGAAAAGGGGGAGATTGTTTTGCAAAGTTTTGATGATGATTATTCTCACCACTCATCAAAAAAGGGGAGAAGATACAAAAAGGGAGAATTATCAAAGAAGGAGAATATAATCTGAAGACTGCTGAGGTTTTGAAGCGATCAACGACATATCTGAAGAAAAGAGAATACAAGTGAAGACCCGAAGACAATTACAAAATTTTTTTAATCTTGAATCCAAAGGGGGAGATTGTTGGATCATAATTGTATTCAAGATTAAAGGGTCTAAACTGTATTTATTTGATAGTTAAAGTTAAAGGGTTTAAAGTGTAATATGTTAATAGTTATTTGTAAATGGGCCTAAAGCCTATTAGAAAGCCCATTAAGGTTAAATCCCATAAGGCTTAAGTATTTAAAGTGTTAATTAGTTTAGTTTTTAGGGTTAACCTTTCATAATTTCATAATCATAGTTTAGAGAGAAAGGTAGCCATATTGTAATCATATTCAAAGAGTATCAAGAACACTCAAGGGTTTCATTGTTTATTCAAAGGATTGGTATGTTACTCTGATTTATATATCTCTTGATTATTATTGTGTTGCTTGATTACTTGATTGATTGTTAATCAACTAGATAAATCTGGGATAACAATTTATAAGTTTATTTCAATGCCAAATATCAAAATCGAAATTATAAAAACATGTATAATATTTTTGACGATTTATTTAAATATATAAATATATTTCTAAACCAGAGACCGAGACAGGATTTGGGACCGGTCCAATGGAGTTGTAACTGGTCCAAGGTTGGTCAAAGTATTTTTAGTCGGGATCGACCGACAGGGACATCCCTTGGGGAGGGCGGGTCGGACGTACGCCCAGGGCCCAAAGAAAATAGGGGCCCAATTTTTTTAGTATATAGTATATATTATTAGTTAAAAAATTGTAAATAAAAGAGACAAAAAATTAGTATATAATAGGACCCCAAAAAAATTTAACATTATATTAAGGGCTCAAACATGTATTAATTAATAACATTGGACAAGAAAATTTGTAAAAAGTTATTTAGTCTTTTATTTTATAGTATTGTTTATTATTTCTTTATGTTTTTTTTATCATGTACTAATATCTAAAACTATTTTTGCATATAATCCTTGATATCTACTACATTACCCATCTTCCACATACTCTTTTCATTATTTCATCAACAATAATTTTATTATTGTGTTAGAATATAGTAGATGTCTTGTTATTAATTAATAAAACTTCTACCTTTTGAAAACAATTACCAAACTATATGAGACGATCCAACATATATCTATATTTAGGATTTTCGAGATACTTCTTTTTTCATACATTATTAACTCCTTATTACCTAATATTAGGTACATGAATCTTAAGTACTCTTCTATCTCTAAAACAAGATAAGATTTCAAACTGTGACCAACATGAACTTTTGATTCTAAGATTTATAGTTCTTAAAAAGTTTGTTTCAACCCTAAAAGTTTAAAATTATGATGAAAAACATTAACATCAAGTAGCATGTGGGATATCAACCTATTTATGTTGATTTACTTAAAGTGTTACTCCAAATGATCAAAATAGTGACGTCAAATTATTTCAATCTTTATATTAAAGGTATATCATAAGATGTCTTTGATGGTGGAAATGATTGACGATGTTATGTAAAAATGATATGGTTGATAATATTAATTTAGAAATAATTATTGATTGATCTTGCACTAGGAATACCGGGCAAAACGGTTTTCTATGAATGATTAATATTTCTTGAACTTAATGTTATTTTTTGATGATATAAACAATATATTGAAAATAATTTCGTAGTTACCGAGGGCCCATTTTTATATCTCGTCCAGGGCCTATAAAATGTCAGGAACGGACCTGCCGACCGACCCGATTTTAGAGGGACAATTTTGGACCGGTCCGAGACCGATATTTGGCCATCTCTATTTCAGACCAAGGCTTGTGGGCCTTAAGATGTTCTGGATGAAAACTATATGATTAAATAGGCTTTTGGTAGGGTGTTCAAAAAAATCGTTGGACCGCTCAAACGGGTCGAACCAAGTCACATTGGACTGTTTTTTGTGGTTTGAACAGTTTGGTGGTTCGGTCCGGTCTGAAAATAGTCAAACCGCTCGGTCCGGCCTGATCTGCAGTTTGAACACTTTTTAGCTCTCTGACCAAATCGACTGTCAAAAATGCGTATGTGTTAATTATATTTAGTTTTCATGTTGTAGGCTCAATTTAAAAAAAATGTCTAAAAAAGTTTTTTGTTTTCATTTCTCAATTTACCACGTTTTTTAAATTGATAAAATTCCGAAATCCGTCAAAGATCATATCCAAAGTTCCAAATATTCAACTATTGTTGGTGGACTTATTTAACCTTTTTTTCAACTAGCTCATGTTAATATCTTCAACTGCAGCAAAATGGGCTAGGATAATGAACCTTGCAAATATGATGTATTTTTCATTAAGCACATTTAGCTTCAGGTTTTTATCGCATTTCCAACAGATCGATACATTACGATTGATACAAACACATATTTGGCACCTTAATAGGGCATATATAGTCATTTTTTGTTTAGCCTAACGCAATGTGTGCATGGCTCAAAAAATTGACTTAAGTAATGAAAATTTACAGTTACATTATATACGATCTAGAGTACAACTCCAGTGAGAAGAAGAAAGAAGGACCCTATTGCATTGTCGTGAGAGGATATACCTGCAATAACAACCAAAAATACAAACTTAAGAAATCAGCAAAGTTTCATCGATAGATTCTACTGGAAAACAACGGATGAAAGTCAGATAATATACCTCCTTGTATATATTGTTCTTCCAAACTTCTTCTAGTCATCTTCCGAATTGTTATGAACATTGAAGTTGCAAATTTATCATTTATCATGGTATGCGAAATAAAGAAATCCACATACGTTCTACAAGATCCCCAAATGATTTCAACTAAGTATTAAATATACAAACGAAGTGAGAGTAATTAATATATGAACTCGAAAGTACTTACCTCGACCTTCTTGACAAGATGTTTAGACGAATAGCCCGTTATTTCCTCAAGGGGTGAGATTGGAATCTCACTTAGGGGCTGTTTACCAAATTTTCCATTAAGTCCTGTATGGATAAATGTGTCTGTCTGTATAAATTTGTTTGTCTGGATAAATTGATGTTGTTGTTTTACTTTTTTTTTTATCTAAATTAACAGCCTGAATAACAGAAATGACCAATTTATCCCTGAATATGAATTTTAAGTTGTTTTATAAATTGTTGTTTATTTTTTAAGCCATATATTCATAAATCCATTGATATAATAAAAAAATCAAACAAAAATCATTAAGTACTTAAACTTCCAAGTTCAAACACAATGTAGCCAAATTCAAACAAAAAGTAGCAAGTATGAAACAAGTATGAAATCGACGTTGTAGAAATCATGGTTACAAAAATCTACATTGCATAAATGTCGAGCAGCTATGGAGAAGAAACAAGTATGGAACAAAAATCGACTGAAAAAACAAGGAACAACAATCAACTAAAGAAAACAAGTATGGAACAACAATCGACTTAAGAAACAAGTATGGAACAACAATCGACTGAAGAAACAAGTATGGAACAACAATCGAGTATGGTGAAGAAACGAGTATCGAACAATCAATAAAATCATTACCTTTGGAGAAATCGACCAAAAGAAATTATTGTCTAGGGTTGAAATCGAACCAGCAGTGAATTGAAATAGTGTAATCGAACCAGCAATGAACTCGAAACAGTAAAATCGAACGAGCGGTGAAGGTGAAATCGAAATCGAACAAGTAGTGAAGGTGAAATCGAGCAACTAGGTTTTTATTGCGTGATTATTGAGTAGGAGGGTAGGCATGTCTTTATTTTTAAAGGGTAGAAATGTCAAAGATGTGTCTTAATGGGGACAACACATCTTTCCCCTACTTAGTGAATAAGCCAGAAATGTCTGCGCGAATAAGCCGGTTTTGTCATTAAGCCCCAAGTAAACAATCCAAACGTCTGCGCGAATAAGCCGGTTTTGTCATTAAGCCCCAAGTAAACACTCCAAACGTCTGCGCGAATAAGCTGGTTTTTTCATTAAGCCCCAAGTAAACACCCCCTTAATGGAAATATGTTGGCATGAAGATCTAGCGACTTTAGAAAGCAAATCATTCATTCATCAAAAGTAAGTATGCTTTGTTGTGTGGAGATCATTGGCAAATGACCTCATTTTATAAGTTTGATTTCAGCATAGATGATTTGTTTGATCGATGTGGGACATATATTGATCATCTTAATTACGAAGAGAAAAAAAATGCAATTGAACCACGAAACAAACATCTATTGCGGATAATAACAAATTATAATCTAGCATGTCACCTTACGGAAAGCCATCATTATTGTGAAGTGGATAGTCCATCCACATCGATTATAAATTAGAATCACGATCCGCTTATAAGCTCTCAAAAATGGGTGGGTCTAATTGTTAGAGTATCTCCAACAGGTTCTCCAAAATTTCTTCAAAATGGAGAATGAAATGCCAAAATCTCAAAAAATACATCTAGCTCCAATACATTCTCCGTTTTGGGGATTATACATTGATTGTATTATTAAAATATTTCATTTCTCTAATAAATATATTATATCTTTCTCTAAAAAATTAATTTCTAAGTTTCCTATTGGTAAGAATATATTTAAAAATGATTTCTTTTTCATTGTAATCATTTTGGGGACCTTCTCAAAATTTAGAGAATTTTACTCTCTCTCCTACCTTCTCCATTTTGGAGAATGGTATTGGAGATTTTTTCTTGTAGCAAAAAACATGTCCAAAATCCCCAAAATATCTATTTTCTCGATTTTGAAAAATATGTTGAAGATACTCTTACACATTGGAATTGGGAGAAAGATCATTAGAGCATCTCCAACAAATTCTCCAAAATAGAGAATCGAATCTCCAAGAAAAATTTAGATTTATCTCCAACAACTTCTCCATTTTTGATATTACAATGTTATTTATATTAATAAAATATATTACTCTCTCCTAAATATTTAATATCAAGGACTCTCATTGGTAGTAAGAATAAAAAAATCATTTCTTTTTCCTAAATAATCATTTTATGAGAGTTCTTCAAATTTGGAGATTTTCATCATTTCTCTCATACTTTCTTCATTTTAAAGAAAGTTTTGGAGAATCTGTTAGAGCAAAAATCTCTAAAATCTCCATTTTGGGGAATATGTTGGAGATACTCTTATGTTTTGCTCGTGATTTGGGCTATCTTTGAAGAAACATACATATGTTGGGTCTGTTATGTGAGTTTTATGCGAAATAATTATTCCTTGGCTAGAGTTGTATTTAAAATCGGACCCGTCAAAATAGGTTAGGCATTGTTTGGCAAAAAAAAAGTTATCAGCTTTTTTTGGTACATGTTTGGATGACCATAAACTAGCTTATAAGTTAACTTATTGAAAAGCTACTCATAGTAGCGTTTTGAAAAGCTAGCTTATCAGCTAGTTTGCCAAACATAACCTAAACTTCTTTGAGGTTTTAACTCATAAAAGAACACAATACTGACAACGAAGGGTCAATTTTAAAATAAGAAAACAAGCAATAATTAGAATATGTGAAATTTCAAGCATTATTAATATTTTAATTAATACTAGAAGTGTACTCGCGCAATGCAGCGAGATACATCACAATTTTAATGTTTCATTGTATTTTTTTTGTCGATTTATAGTACGATTTTGGATGTTTTGAGAAAGTGGTAATGTTTTTTTATAAATTTGTTTAATTTAGGCTTAATAATATAATGTTTTTTATATAAAAAAAATTAAGCATTTTGTTATAATTCAATGATTATCTTATATATTTTAATGACATCTAGAAAAATAACCAATTACATATTTAAGTAATATAATTAAAACAAATTTATAATAATTTAATATATTAATTAATAGTGATACATGGAATGTTTGCATAAAAGGAAGGTCTTATACATACCAAATTGATGGGTGTTAAAAACCTGCATTAGTAATATGTATCTTGTGATTTGATACTTGTAAATTAAGATATTTTTAAAAATCTTGCATAAAATGATGGTACCTTGTGCCTAATAATTTGTATTTAAGAGTTTTTTGTCCGTGCTTTATAATATAGTATAGATATAGATATAGATATAGATAATATGATTAAAATTAGACAAAAACAACATGACAACGAAAATAATAGCAGCATAAGATATAGTGTCTGTAACACCCCAAATTATGTGCGAATTATCCCTGTCATGTATCATTATATAAATTAACCTTGGAACATAGTGCATGCGTATGTTATTGAGTTCTGGACTAGTGGACAGCTACTTGTGCCATTATCTGATCAGCTTATAATGGAAAAAGGATTTTTCGTGCAACGCACACATCAGACGACAGTGCCCGGCGACTATGACACTTGTCAAGGTCGCAGGGCATAGTCGCGGAGAGGCAACGGGTCTCGGTACAGGTTCGGCGATAGTGCCCGCGACTATGTCAGGGTCACTATCGCATGGTCATAATCGCGAGGGGCGTACCGAGAGGACCCCACCGCGGACGACATTGCCCCGCGACTATGACATTGGCATAGTCGCCGTGTCATAGTCGCCGACGGGCTGTTTGGGTATAAAAATCAGATTTTCGGGATTTATCAGTTTAGTTGATTTTGGAGAACAGATTTGGGGGTTTCTCACTTGCGATTTTGGTAAGCTTCTAACCCTAGTTTCACCCTCTTCATTTATGAATCTACTAGGTGCATTAATGGGGATTTAATGTTCCTCTAGGGTTGGCTCTTGTGAAGTATATTATTGCAATCATCTCTCAAGCTTCCATCTCACCACTTCCTCTCCTAGGGTTTTCATTTTCTTGTACGGGGTCACCAAGGTGAGGGTGTTTCTTGACCTTCCTACATATTTACATGCTTATTTATGTACTAATGATTATTTCAATCCTTCTTGTTCTTGGAGTGGTTTAAAGGAAAGTTAACCTAAAAATCCTATTTTGGGGTAATGTCTTAAAGGAGAACATTTGAAGAGAAAGTTGAGCGTATCATGTAATAAGGGTTAAGTGAACTACCATAACATGTATTGCTATTATTTATAGCTTGTTGGTGGCTTTACATTTATCGGACTAAAGACTCGGTTTGAGTTGATGTCCCTACTAGACTAAAGACTCGGTTTGAGTTGATATCCCTACTAGACTAAAGACTCGGTTTGAGTTGACGTCCCTAATAGACTAAAGACTCGGTTTGAGTTGATGTCTCTAATAGCTAAAGATCTCGTTTGGGTTGATGCTATCAAGTACATGGCTTGTTGGACTTATGCTTGTCAATGGTGTGATGATATTGTAAACTAATCTTTGATGACAGGTGAAGTAACTTGATGTTGATACCATATCGATGTGGACGATCCCGCGTCGTATAACTTTATTTCGCTAAATACTTTTCGATTATTGTTCCTCACTAGACTTAAGTCTAACACTTGTTTCTTTGGTTGTCATATATGACAGGAAATCCTAGTGTCCGGAACCTTCGGGAATGAGTGGTCGATCGTGTGATCGCGAGCGGTCCTTTTGGGAAATCTAGAGACCGGTATACACGATGAATAGTCTACATTTTTGGAAGAATAGTGACACCCGACTGTAATCTATTAGAGCAACCTAGATTATTTAGGTTGTCGTTTATTATTCTTCATTCGCTAGGTTGTATACATAATATTATATTCCCCGTTTGGGATGATACTTTGGGATTCGTTGGCAGGTTTTTGTACAACAGGTTTTTATCAATTTACAGCCGTCATATTGCCAAAATTTTAAGTTTTAAATTTTCCCTATTTGTAGGGTGTTACAAGTTGGTATCAGAGCATTAGTTTAAGGGAACTAGGTATGGATGTAGAGTACCTAGACTTAAGCTGTGAATTTAGGCAATGATTTCGTGAGAATGGGTAAAACTCTTAAGATAAGATAGTCTTAGAGTCGACGGAAGCTACACGAGTTAAGAGTTATGGTAATGGGAATGAAAATTTTTATGTATCACATGTTCATAATTTCGCCTAGCTAACGTTATTATGAAGGTGTTTTACGTGATTATACTTGTTTTCCGTTGTTATGATAATTAATGAATGTGGTAGTACGTTTCCTTGTTTATCGTTGTATGGTCCTATCTTATTTATATTCTTGCGTGTGTGGCAGACTATGGTAAACACTCGTAATCGACCGGAGGGTCAAGATACGGCGGCGTCTACAGCCGACCAACCAAGGGTAACCAATGCAGATGTTCCCCCACCGTTTATTAACGCATTGGGCGGAGGACCGGAGCACATACCCCGTCGCAACATAGCTGCAACTCATCCGGTCATGGAAGAAGTAACCCAGGAGACCAGAATGATGGATCGGATGATGTAAGCCATGAGTGCTGCCATGGCTCAACAACACGAGGTGTTTCTGAAATTGTTGGACGACCGGGATGCCAACCACCGTAGGAATGAAACGGTGGCGGAAAACGTTATAGTGGCAGGATCTGGGGGTTCGGGACCCCGTATCCCTACCAATGCGACGGCAACCTCGACCGCTAGTCACGAGGCAAAATCGTGTACGTTTAAAGCATTCCTCGGATGCCGACCGCCTGAGTTCAAAGGATTGGATGACCCGGCCGCATGTGTGGGCTGGATTAGAGAAATGGAGCAGACTTTCCGCTCAAGTGAATGCGGAGAAGATCAAAAAGTAATTTTCGGCTTGCGTATGTTGAGGGGTACGACCCTCACGTGGTGGGACGTATATTCCGCCTCCGTAGAGACGGCTATTCTGGAGAAACTATCTTGGGCTACTTTCAAGGAGAAACTGCTAGAGGAATATTGCAACGAACGGACAATGGATCGGATCAAAGAAGAATTCCAAAATCTGAAGAAAGGTAGTTGGTCGCTGAAGGAGTACAACCGGAAATTCATGGACAGATTAGGGTTGGTGGGACATCTAGTTCCAAGTGAGAAGGAGAAGATCAAAGCCTAAACCAAGGGTTTACCGTCGGAAATGATGAACCTAGTGCGGGTATCTAAGGCCTCCACCTTGCGGGAGGCAATCAAGGAAGCTCAATTGGTAGAAGATTCCTACGGCCCGAGCAGAGAAGAAAAGGGTAGGCCAGTTGAGAAGAGAAAGTGGGAGGGGAACTCTACGCCCTCAAGAAAGTCGAGACCTTTCAGCAACAACTACCGTGGGAACGACTCTAGTCGTGAGGCTAGGTGGTGCTCTAAGTGCAGGAGCAAGCATGTTGGTCCGTGCACGTCAGGTGGGTCGAACTGTTTCAAGTGTGGGAAGTCGGGACAAGAGCGTCGCGATTGCCCGGTCAAGGGAGTGACGTGTTTCGAATGCCATGAAATTGGTCATTTTCGGAGCGAATGTCCGAAGTTGAAGTCGGGAAGTAGCGGGGCGAAGAAACCGGATCCTCCTAGAGCATCGGGCAGAGCTTTTCAGATGACCAATGAGGAGGCGAAATCTTCAACGGATGTAGTGTCGGGTACGTTTCTCCTAAACTCCGTACCTATGCATGTATTATTTGACTCGGGAGCTAGTTTCTCTTCTGTATCAAGTTTGTTTTGCCCAAAACTGTCCATGCCCACTACTAGTCTAGATGATGCTTTAGTAGTAGAGTTAGCTGATGGTGATCAAGTGGTGGTTCGAGAGATTCTAAGAGATTGCAAGCTTGAAATCGAAGGGAGGGAATTCTTTATTGATCTAATGCATATGGTCATCGGGGGATTTGACGTTGTAGTCGGTATGGATTGGTTGTCAACCAATCACGCATAAATTCTTTGTGCCAAGAAGTTGATCTGAATTCCGGGTTTGAATGGTCATGCGGTGACCGTGTACGGGGAAAGACGAAAGAGTGAAGTTGCAATCATTAGTCTGGTGAAGGCCCGAAAGTGTTTGGCGAAAGGATGCTCATCCTTTTTGGCATATGTGATAAATGCCAAACTCGAGAAGAAGAATTTAGAAGATGTCGAAGTGGTAAGGGAGTTTTCCGACGTATTTCCGGACGACTTGCCTGGTTTACCTCCCGACCATCAAGTGGAGTTCAAGATTGATCTGACACCGGGAGCGGCTCCTATAGCCCGAGCTCCATACCGTTTGGCTCCGTCGGAGATGAAGGAAATGATGAGCCAATTGCAAGATCTTCTAGAGAAGGGATTCGTGAGGCCGAGTTCCTCGCCTTGGGGAGCACCGGTCTTATTCGTGAAGAAGAAGGATGGTACCATGCGAATGTGCATCGACTATAGAGAGTTGAATAAAGTAACCGTGAAGAACAAATACCCACTCCCTAGAATCGATGATTTATTCGACCAACTTCAAGGAGCGGGTTGTTTTTCGAAAATTGATCTACGTTCGGGTTATCATCAAGTGAAAGTCAAAGAGGAGGACGTTCCTAAAACTACATTTAGGACGCGCTACGGTCATTATGAATTTCTAGTGATGCCCTTCGGATTGACGAACGCCTCAACGGTGTTTATGGACTTAATGAATCGCGGGTGCCGACCTTTCTTAGATAAGTCTGTCATCGTGTTCATTGATGACATTCTAATCTACTCAAAGTATGAAGTCGATCATGCTCGACACCTTCGAGAAGTCTTGGAAATCTTGAGGAAGGAGAAGCTCTACGCAAAGTTTTCCAAGTGCGAGTTTTGGTTGAAGGAAGTGAAATTCTTGGGGCACGTGGTTTCGAAAGATGGAGTGAAGGTGGATCCGGCCAAGATTGAAGCTATGATGAATTGGGAACCTCCCAAAAGTCCATCTGAGATTCGAAGCTTTCTAGGTTTGGCAGGGTATTACCGAAGGTTCATACGAGATTTCTCCAAGATTGCTTCTTCCTTGACGATGTTGACCAAGAAGAATGTAAATTTTGTGTGGACCGAAGATCAAGAGAAAGCATTTCGGACTTTGCAAAGGAAATTATGTGAAGCCCCTATCTTATCCTTGTCGGAAGGATCGGAGGATTTTGTGGTCTTTAGCGACGCATCTAAAATGGGGCTGGGATGTGTATTAATGCAAAGAGGAAAAGTGATCGCGTACGCATCTAGACAATTGAAGGTGCATGAGAAAAACTACCCCACTCATGATTTAGAATTGGCGGTGGTAGTGTTTGCATTAAAGTTATGGCGACATTACCTCTACGGCACAAAGTGTACCTTGTACACGGATCATAAGAACTTGAAGTATGTTTTTGATCAGAATGAGCTCAATATAAGGCAACGAAGGTGGATGGAGTTACTTAAGGATTATGACTGTGAATTACTCTACCACCCGGGTAAAGCAAATGTGGTGGCCGATGCCTTGAGTCGAAAAGAGTATAGCGGGAGACTTCAAGATAAGCTTACAAGGATTGAGTTGGTGTCAAGTCTCATGGACAAGATTAAAGAGGCGCAGACTGAAGCATTAAAGGAAGAAAACCTCAAGGACGAAGTGATGACCAAACAACGGTTATTGTTGACTGAAGATAGTAGAGGGATAAAATGTTTCAACGGACGAGTTTGGGTACCAAAGTTCGGTGGCTGCCGAGAGCTACTTTTGGAGGACGCGCATAAATCCAAGTACTTTATCCACCCGGGAAGCACCAAGATGTACCGGGATTTGAAGCTACACTTTTGGTGGCCAATTATGAAATTGGATGTAGCTCATTACGTAGAGCGATGTGTGACTTGTTCTCAAGTGAAGGTCGAACATCAAAGACCCTATGGGAGTCTTCAATCGCTTGAAATACCCGAGTGAAAATGGGACAAAATCACCATGGACTTCGTGACCAAACTACCAAAGACCGTGAGAGGGAACGACACTATTTGGGTTTTTGTCGATCGTTTGACGAAGAATGCCCACTTTCTAGCGATGCGAGAAACCTTGACAATGGACAAGTTGGCAAAGTTATACATAGATGAAATAGTCTCTAGGCACGGTATACCATTGTCAATAGTCTCCGATCGGGATAGCCGGTTTACATCGAGATTTTGGGGAGCTTTACACCAAGAGTTGGGTACCCGGGTGAATTTGAGCACGACTTATCACCCACAACAGACGGGCAAAGTGAAAGGACGATTCAAACGCTTGAAGACATGCTTAGATCTTGCGTGATTGATTTTGGCGGTATTTGGGATACCCATTTACCTTTGGTGGAATTTGCATACAACAACAGTTATCACTCAAGTATTGGGATGGCACCGTTTGAAGCCTTGTATGGGCGGAAGTGTAGAACCCCCGTGTGTTGGCTAGAGGCGGGGGAGAAGCAATTTTCTGGCCCGGAAATTGTGCAAGAGACGGCCGACAAAGTTAAATCTATTCGGGAACGGTTGAAAGCGGCGCAAGATCGTCAGAAAAGTTACGGCGACAAAAAGAAGAGACCGGCAGAATTCCAAGTAGGAGATCGGGTAATGTTGAAGGTGTCCCCTTGGAAGGGATTAATTCGATTTGGGAAGCGCGGGAAGCTAAGTCCCCGTTTCCTTAGACCGTTTCCTATTCTTGAGCGCATCGGACTCCAAGCTTACAAGTTGCACTTACCGCCGGAGATGGATGGAATCCACCCTACATTTCATGTGTGTTATTTGCGGAAATGTTTGGCGGAAGAAGAGAGTGTGATACCACTATCCGAGATTCGTGTGGAGGACAACCGTTGCGTTGAGGATCCCGAAGCTATCTTGGAAAGGAAACTAAGAAACTTCTCCATAAGGAAGTCGTGATGGTTAAAGTGCAATGGAGACACCACCGAGGCACGAATGTGACGTGGGAGTCGGAAGAGGACATGAAGCGTAAATATCCTCACATGTTTGTATAGTAGTGATTTCAGGGACGAAATTGTTTCCAAGTTGGGGAGGATTGTAACACCCTAAATTATGTGTGAATTATCCCTTTCATGTATCATTATATAAATTAACCTTGGAACATAGTGCATGCGTATGTTATTGAGTTCTGGACTAGTGGACAGCTACTTGTGCCGTTATCTGATCAACTTATAATGGAAAAAGGATTTTTCGTGCAGCTCACACATCAGGCGACAGTGCCCAATGACTATGACACCTGTCAAGGTCGCAGGTCATAGTCGCGGAGAGGCAACGGGTCTCGGTACAGGTTCGGCGATAGTGCCCGGCGACTATGCCAGGGTCACTATCGCATGGTCATAATCGCGAGGGGCGTACCGAGATGACCCCAACACGGGCAACATTGACCCGCGACTATGACATTGGCATAGTCGCCGTGTCATATTCGCCGACGAGCTGTTTGGGTATAAAAATCAGATTTTCGGGATTTATCAGTTTAGTTGATTTTGGAGAGCAGATTTGGGGGTTTCTCACTTGCGATTTTGGTAAGCTTCTAACCCTAGTTTCACCCTCTTCATTTATGAATCTACTAGGTGCATTAATGGGGATTTAATGTTCCTCTAGGGTTGGCTCTTGTGAAGTATATTATTGCAATCATCTCTCAAGCTTCCATCTCACCACTTCCTCTCCTAGGGTTTTCATTTTCTTGTAAGGGGTCACCAAGGTGAGGGTGTTTCTTGACCTTCCTACATATTTACATGCTTATTTATGTACTAATGATTATTTCAATCCTTCTTGTTCTTGAAGTGGTTTAAAGGAAAGTTAACCTAAAAATCCTATTTTGGGGTAATGCCTTAAAGGAGAACATTTGAAGAGAAAGTTGAGCGTATCATGTAATAAGGGTTAAGTGAACTACCATAGCATGTATTGGTATTATTTATAGCTTGTTGGTGGCTTTACATTTATCGGACTAAAGACTCGGTTTGAGTTGATGTCCCTACTAGACTAAAGACTTGGTTTGAGTTGATGTCCCTACTAAACTAAAGACTCGGTTTGAGTTGATGTCTCTAATAGCTAAAGATCTCGTTTGGGTTGATGCTATCAAGTACATGGCTTGTTGGACTTATGCTTGTCAATGGTGAGATGATATTGTAAACTAACCTTTGATGACAGGTGAAGTAACTTGGTGTTGATACCATATCGATGTGGACGATTTCGCATAGTATAACTTTATTTCGCTAAATACTTTTCGAATATTGCTCCTCACTAGACTTAAGTCTAACACTTGTTTCTTTGGCTGTCATGTATGACAGGAAATCCTAGTGGCGGGAACCTTCGGGAATGAGTGGTCGATCGTGTGATCGCGAGCGGTCCTTTTGGGAAATCTAGAGACCGGTATACACGATGAATAGTCTACATTTTTGGAAGAATAGCGACACCCGACTGTAATCTATTAGAGCAACCTAGATTATTTAGGTTGTCGTTTATTATTCTTCATTCGCTGGGTTGTATACATAATATTATATTCCCCGTTTAGGATGATACTTTGGGATTCGTTGGCAGGTTTTTGTACAACAGGTTTTTATCAATTTACAGCCGTCATATTGCCAAAATTTTAAGTTTTAAATTTCCCCTATTTTTAGGGTGTTACAGTGTCAAATATTAACTTTTACGATTTAATGGCTGAATTTATTTTTATTGTTGATATAAAATACAAAATAAATATTTTCCCCTCAATTTATTATGTTCTCTCTCCAAATAAATAAAAATAGAAAACACAATCCCTCTTTTAATTATTAATTTTAAATCAATTATTACTCCTTAATCTATATAGTTATATTTGATTATGCTTATTAAAAATCCTAATTATTTTTATTTTTAAAAAATCAATTTTGTTACAACAACTTATTTATATTTATTTTATATTTGTCTCAGCAACTTTTGCCTTGACTAAACATTATTGTGAAACGGATAGTCTATCCCATATCGCTTATACATTATATTTGTGATCCGCTTATAAGCTCTCAACAATGGGTGAGTCTAATTTTTTAGAGCATCTCCAAGAGTTTCTCTAAGACGGAGAATGAAATTTCAAAATCTCTAAAAAAACATTTAATTTCAACAAATTCTCCATTTTGAAGATTACAATGTTGATTATATTATTAAAATATTTCATTTATCTAATTAATTATTGTTTCTCTCTGGGCGTTTGGTTCACTGGAATCCGTCGGAATCTGATGGAATTGGAATGGTCAATTCCATTGACCAAATTCCATCATGTTGTTTGGTTTCCAAATGAATGAAAATAAATTCCATGAAATCCTTCAATCAAGGATTTGGTCATTCCTTCTCATTTTGGATGGAATTGAATTCCATTCCATTGCATTTTCTCAAAATGACAAAAATACCCTCCAAACCCTCTTAACAAAATTAAAACCCATCAGATGTGGATTTGGTCTCCTCTCTCTTCTCTCTCTCTTCTCTCTACTCCCTCTCTCTCTCCTCCCTCTCTTTCTACCCTCTCTCTACCCTCTCTCCTCTCTCTCCTCTCTCTCTTCCCTCTCCACCCTCTCTCTACTTCTCTCTCCTCTCTCTCTCCTCTCTCTCTCTCTCCTTTCTCTACCCTCTCTCTACCCTCTCTCTCCTCCCCCTCTCTCTCCTCTCTCTCTCTACCCTCTCTCTCTTCTCTTTCTACCCTCTCTCTACTATTTCTCTTTCCTCTCTCCTCTCTCTCTACTCTCTCTACTCTCTACTCTCTCTACTCTCTCTCCTATCTCTCTCTCCTCTCTCTACCCTCTCTCTCTCCTCTCTATTTTCTCTCTCTCCTCTCTTTCTCCTCTCTCTCCTCTCTCCGGCCTCTCTCTCTCGGCATTTAGAAAAATATAAATAAATAAATAAAAATAAAATAAAGGGTATTTTTGTCATTTTTCAAAATTCCATTCCAATTTCTTTGCAAACCAAACAGACATATTCCAATTCATTTGACTGATTACATTCCATTCCTGCTAACCAAACAGTTGGTCAAACTTGAAAACATTTCATTCCAATTCCTTCTATTGACAGATTCCATTCCATCAGAAATCATTTTGCGAACCAAATGCCCCCTTAATTTCAAAGTGTCACACCCTGAAATATGGAAATAGCAACCGATTTAAAATTTTCCGAATACATCGATAATGATACATCTCCAATCACAATTTATTATTTAACCTCAATACACACATTTCATTCTATACGTACAGTCTACAATAAGAACGGGTGTTACTAAAACCCAATAATAGTCACTATTTCCAAACTGCGGAAGACTTCACCAACTACTTGCATTTACACAAAGCTAATGCTCAACTCTTCATAGATGTTAGAACCAAATCCCAACTCGAACCTGATGCACATGCCGACAAATAAAAAGGTTAGGTTTAACGCCTAGTGAGCTCAAGAGTTTTCAACATGAATAAGATATCTTTGAAAAGAGGTAATGCAGTTTAAATCAAAGCTTTCAAGATGAAATGTTTGAACATGAAAACGACTCTTTTTCCAATAATATGCATTTTGGGCAAGGAAACTCCAATATAAACATTTTCAATTCCAAACTACTTCGGGGACAAAATTTCAACATATAACGTTCTTTCGTAAATTAAATTAAACCCAAAACTCACTCTAATTGAGAATAGAAATCAAACTCCCAACTAGAGAAAAGCGAATAAAACTTTATATCCCAAGACACCCAAAACACGGGTGGGGCGTAATATTCAACCCATAAATCATGGATAAAAATCTATTTATACAAAACGTCACCGAAAACTAAGATAATAAAACTCAATACCCAAAGTAACACTTTTCAGTGACGGGGGAGAGCCGATTCCATAAAATGTGACGGTACACAAAGTAAGCCCATTTTATGTTGTTAAGACTAGTCATATAAACAGAAGTACAATATCGTGATTGTAACACCCCGAATTCTGAGAACCTATGTGTGGTTGTACTCATTTTGGAACCTCCTAATTAAATGGGATTATTAGTTTATTATCGAGCCTTTCGGATTTAATCTTAGTGGGAGTTAAAATGTCAAATTTTGGGAATTTGGGACTGCTCGCGACAGTGCCCGCGAGAATGACAGGGTATCACTCTCGCGAGGGCACAATCGCCAAAGGATGTTTGGTCTCGGTACATTTTGGGCGAAAGTGCCCGGCAATTGTGACAATTGTCACTCTCGCCAAGGCACTCTCGCGGAAAGGGCGTCGAGTCGCGGTACATTTTGGGCGATTATGCCCTGCGATAGTGACAATTGTCACTATCGCTATGTCACTATCGCTGACACCCATCTGGGTATAAATTAGGCAGATCGCGATTTTCAGTCATTTATCTGATTCTAGGGTTTTAGGAACGACTTTTGCAACTGATTTTCGGTAAGCATTTTCCCTCTGGACTTCTTTCCTCATTTATGGTGATTTATAGTCATTAATGGTGGTCCTTAACACATTTAGGAAGTGTTGGTGGTGAGCTCTCAAGTGGTTTTCATCTCTCCCATTTCTAGGGTTTGGTTTCCTTCCGAAGGAAACTACTAAGGTGAGTTCTTACACATTTTATCAAACTGTATACATGTCAAAATGTGGATTTTGAATACCTAATATCTCCCCTTTCATATACTTGGTTTTTTAGAACATTGTGTTAAACCTAACTTTTGGGGATATTAGTGTTTTTGATGATTTTTGGGGAAATGATGATTTATGAACTTTATTAATGTTCTTTAACTAGTTTCTACTTGGGTTATACTTTTAAGTGAATGGCATTGCTATGCAAAACTTATGATCTTGGAAATATTGATATTGTGGTTAACTGCTGATAAGTTTGCATATTAAACTCACTTCATATTTTGGGGATTTGAAATAAAGAAGTATTGTCTATATTTTTACTAGCGTCCTTTTGATAAACAATGGGAGTGGTTTTGGTGGCAAACACCCTCCATATCAATTATTGCATATTAACCATTGTTGGGATTATTTGTTGGGCCTTATGTGCATTATTTGGCTTAATTGATGCATTGGGAGTCATGACCCCGTATTTGGTTTATTATTGTTCCGGCGTTGGGACGACTAGTTTTCCACGTCGAGGCACGTTAGGTACCGGGTGAGGTATAAGTCCTTCGTGCTGCACGTTAGGTATCGGGTGAGGTATAAGTCCTTCGTGCTCAAGTATTACGATATTGGATTAAGAGCTCGACATAGGAACCCGACGGGGTTGAACTCGAGTTTCCGTGGGTGTACGTTTAAAGCCACTGATCCTAACATCCCTTGCGTGTACTTTATGTGTTTATTGGCTTTACTGACCCATCGAATGGCTTACTTTTGTGTTCCGTCGTTCGGGTTAGTAGGCGGGTCTCCCCCGTTAACCCAAGAGATATTGGTTATATTTCAAAGAGCATTATTGTTATTATTACCATTATTGTTGTTGTATAAAAAGAAACCTTTTTACTTATTTTTATATTCAATTTCTTAAATTGCAAATGTTTGATCTCACTAGGCTTTAGCCTAACACTTTTTCTTAAAATGACATGTATAACAGGTCAGGTTTCCGGTGGGGTTCGTCGGGACTGAGCGGATAGCTTTGGGGCCAAGAGCGGTCTTTTTGGGAGATGTATAGACCGAAATTTTGAAATAGTGATTATACCTTTTGGAAGAATAGCAACACCCAATATTAATCTTACTTACTTAAGTTAGATTATTAGGTTGTTAGTCTATCCTTCATTTGATTCATTGTAATGATTGTGGTATTGTTTCCCCGTCCTATCGGGATGATACTTTGGGATTGATTTTAGCAGGTTTTATACCCAAGTTTTTATCTATTTATAGCTATCATATTGCAGAAATTTCGAATTTTTATTCCGCTAATTTTTAGGATGTTACAGTATTACTTAGCACGTAGGACTTATAGCCCAATCTGATGCCTAAACATGCCTCAATGTGGAAAACTATCGTTCCATCATTGGACGTAATGATTCCAAGCACAAGGGATGTCAGGCTCAGTGGCTTTAAACTTACACCCACGGGATATCAACTTCAACCGCGAAAGGTCCTTACGTTGAGTCCCTCATCCAATATCGCAACCAAAGCTCAAAGTCGAGTTATCAAAACTGGACAAATGTCCTAAAACCCAATCATAATAAAATACCGAGCCACAGGTTCAAACAACCAAATGACTCATTGCCAAAAGCAGTGCAATGCGATAAAACGCACACGACCAAACTCCAACACCACTTAAGTTGAAACGGATCATTTTCCCAAAAACAAGTTTATACCATTAACCCCTTTCGAAACGTCTCATAACACAAGGTTAAACATTTCTTCTAAAACACACTAAAAGAGCATTTACACCAAATGACTTATACCCGTAAAATAGCTCGTTAAAATTGTCGATGCTTAAGATTTGCCCATCAAAATCCTTGGAATGCGTCTTTTCCCCAAAACCAAAAGAAGTACAACGTCCGAAATATTCACGAGGTCGGGAATGACCAAAACCCAATAACTCATGCGTTGATACTTTCAAAACATCTCATGACACGAACTATGCATATTTCCAACAACACAAAAGTGAATTTTTACCAAATGATCCCCATTTATGCAATGCATTATTAAAACATTTTCCTTAATGGCTTATTTATCAAAATGCCTCAAAAGTCCCAAAATGGGTGTTTCACCATACTTATAAAACTAAACATTTCAAAATAACCAAAAGTTATCAGGTGATCAGTAGTTAACAAACTCACGTAGAACACAAAACACCTTAAAATGAACATTTTGGCATGTACACCTGTTGGGTCATCTGAAGATTTGAAGATGACCTCCTGATCTTCCATCTTATATCATCCTACTTAGAATATGTTTGAGGTTCTTTTAGCAGCTTGGTTTCTATACAAATGTTCGGTGAAGTCGAAGATCAGCCGAAGAAGACAAAGAAGGAGTACATCTCTCAAAGCGGATTGAAGATAGTCTCCTCAGCCTAAAGCCAAGCATGCCCAAGTGATCAACACCATCGGCCAGGATGGTGTCAATCACATATCTTCAGGATTGTGAAGATGTTCTCACATCTTCGGGAAAATCCGAAGATCTCACATCTTCGGGAAAATCCGAAGATCTCACATCTTCGGGAAATCCGAAGATCTCTCAAGCCTTCGGCAGCCGATGACCTCTCCCTAGAAGCTGAAGATGTTCTCACATCTTCAGGAGCCGAAGATGCCTGAAGATTTCCTTCTAACACATTATACTTATCTGACAAAGTATATTTGTGATATCTTGCATTGACGTGGACCTCATCTGAAGATCAGATAAAGTAAGCTTTGTCTCCTACACCATTTTAAGGAAAGGTCTACACCATCATGCAGGTCAACACTTCAAGCCAAAACACCTCAAGACAAAAGGTACATCCTGTACCTTACTGAAGACCTGTGTCCATCCTTTGCTCAACAGGTGTCCCATGCATTTAATGCATGAGGCACTATATATATGGAGGATGGTTCAACATGCAAGATTACCAGCTCTCAAGCATTCAAGCTCTCTAAGTGCACTGGCATTCTCTCTCTAAGAAGTTCTTATTGTTTTCTAAGTGTTTTACAATTGTTCTTCATTTCTCTTTGTGTAAGATTGTTTGAATAGATTTCATCTATTCTCTTCCGCAACAATCAAAAGTTTTCTATGTGTAATTCTTGATTTCAAATCAATAAGAATTAAATTAAGTGAAAAACTGTGTGTATTGTATTCAACCCCCCTCCCTTCTACAATACTTCTTTTATTTACTTACTGCTATTTGGGACCAACAAGTGGTATCAGAGCCGTTTAGTTTAATTCAATAAACTAGATCTGTAATGGCAGCCTCTTCTTCTTCTTCTTCTTCTTGAAACAATGCTTCTTCTCAAAACACCACTGATGTTTCATACGACAATGGCTCTATAGCCAAACCACCAAAGTTTAACCCCAATAACTTCTTCTTGTGGAAAAGTCGTATGATACTCTTCTTAGAAGGAGTTGACAGTAGATATCCTACTATCTTACATGAAGGTCCTTTTATTCCTAGAGTTTGGGACCGATATAATGCAGACAAGGGAAAAACTGATGAGGACTCTTCTGAGGAAGAAAGAACTCCAGCTACTGGGAGATACATTGTAAAGGACCCCAGTAAATACAATGATGAAGACAGACGTCTTATAGCTCTTGATACTAAAGTCAGAGCCATCATTGCCCTCTCTCTGCCTGATGAGGTCTATCATTCTCTCGTTAACCTTTCTACTGCAAAAGAAATGTGGTCCACTCTGTGTGTTCTTTATGAAGGTACGTCTGAGGTGAAAAAGAGCAAAAAGATTGCTCTTGTAAGAAAGTATGAACTATTCTCTCATGAGAAGGGTGAGTCTCTCTCAGACTACTACAATCGCTTTAACAATCTTCTAAATGATCTTAAACTTGTGGGTCGCATATATGATAATGAGGAAGTCTTGTGCAAGTTCATGGACTGTCTTCCTGAGTTTTGGGAAAACATATGTACTTGTATCAAGTCTACCAAGGATCTTGACTCTATGCCTCTCACTGCCCTGTATGGCACCCTCTTCAACTATGAGCAGTCTAAACTGCTTAGGAAGTCATTCACAAAAGACATTAAAGGCTCTTCTCTAGCCCTTGTCGGTGAATCTTCCAAAAGTACTGTGTGTGTCCCTAGGATCACCTATCCTTCTGACTCTGACAACGATAGTTAAGAGGACCCCAATGACCCTTCAGAAGCCTATCTCAGTGAGGCTGATGATGAAGGAGAGGAGACCTCTATGGCTCAGCTGTCAAAGGGTGTTGCCATGTTGGCAGGCTTTTCTAAAGGCAAATCTCGCTTCTCTTCTGGAAAATCCAGGTTTTCTAGAAAACCCTATTCTACTCTTTCTAAAAACACTTCCTCTGACAAATCAAACGAGGAATGCTATAGGTGTGGGAGGAAGGGACACTTTGCTTCTGAATGCAGAAGCAGGTCCTCTGATAAATCTCGACTGCCCTCCTCTAACCGTACATCCTCTAGGTTTGTCAGAACCAAGTTTGATTCCTTTCAACCCTCTTTTCAAAAATCAAACACTTCTGTTCCTTCAAACTCTGACCGTGCTGAAAAGTACAAGGCAAAATACAAAAGAGAGAAGAAAAGAAATTCTCTTTTAGCAAACAAAGGAAAAGGTCTTCTTGCCGAATCTCATGATTGGGCAGATGAACCAACTTCCGAAAGTGACAAGGACATGGCCAACCTTTGCTTTATGGCTAAAATAGATGATGCTGATGGCGGTGAAACCTCTTCCACTTCCTTGGCTCTTGTGTCCACTGAGTGCTCTACCTCATCTACTCAGGTTCATCCATTTTTCTCTCTCTCTGATGCTGAGAAAATTGAAGCCTTTGATTCTTTGACCATTGACTTCTATGAAGCCAAGGATGCAAAGAAGAAGGCAAATGCTCAGATAAAATCTCTTTCTTCTCAACTGCAAATCTGTCTTTCTCAACTAAAACACTTTGACAAAATCAAGGTTGAGCTTGAAGATTTGAAAACTATAAATTTTACTCTTGCTAAAGAGAAAAATAACCTTCTTAAAAAGTTTAAAAAGGAGCAAGAAACTGTGAAAAAATGGACAAGCTCCTCCAAGAACTTAGAAAATATTTTTCAGGATCAAATATCTTGTGATGACAAATCTGGACTAGGCTTCGGAAAATATGACCTAGAAGGGTAGCTAATGTGGATGTCGGTATTAAGATCTCGTTATTAATTCTGGCTTTTGGGTTTGAGTCAATCTTCTCTGCGGACAGTGTTCCATTGAGGAGAGTAGATTTCGAGGACGAAATCATTCTAAGGTTGGGAGTATTGTAACACCCCGAATTTCGTTTAGCCGTTATGCGAGGTTGTTTGGAGGAAAAAGTAAGTTTTTGGGGTTGTCTACAGGACGCACGGGTCGTGCATCCTCCTTCAGAGAAAACGCACGGGTCGTGCGTAGGATCCAGGGTCGAGGCACAGTGCATGCGCACGGTTCGTGCGCATTTCCTTCTTTGAGGGCGCACGGGTCGTGCGCCCTGTCAGAATGCTTTTTGAGTTTGGCTTAAATATCTTTTTGAGAGATATTTCTTAAAAATATCTCATTTTCTCAAACTCTCTCTCTCTCTCTCTTCTGGTTCTTCTCTCTTTTTCTTCTTCGATCTTCAAGGCTCGTTTGGTTGCTAGTTTTCGGTGTTTCTAGCAAGGGGTCGGTGTTTTAAGCTTCACCTCTACGTCGTGATCGTTATCTGGTTTTCCGGGTTTTATTCTGAAAACCTACCGGTGAGTTCCTACTACATTTTACAAACTTTATACATATCAAAACTCTTATTTGTGAAATCTAAAGTATTTCTACGGTATGATTTTATGTTCTCTACATTTTGTTATAAATGAGGTTTTTGGTGAATCTCGGGGTTCCCGGTCAGATTTGACCAAAATGACGGGTTCCGCCTTATTGAAGTAAAATGATATTTTACTTGCACATTATGTGTGGTCGTTTGAAAAGGATGATTATGAACTCATTTTAATGATTTTCATTCTTACCAGAAGTTGAACTGGGAGTAGCATTTTGTTTATAAAATGTACTTGTAACCATATATTTATTTATGGTTGGTCACATATGTTGTTGTGACGAGTCCGTACCATTGCTAGTGGATCCCTAGGTTTTGGAGTAGACTGTTTTGTTGGGATGTTACATTCCCCAAATTTGTAGCTATGGATCACATGTTCCTCGGGGGCAACTTGATACGGTTATGTGAGGCCGGATACTAGCCATGGTTCATGGTGATCCTAGCGAAGGAGTATACCTTGGTTTTGCGCTTGGGGCTTGATCTCACGTTGAAGCACGGACTTTGTGGTTCGTATCCGCGGATTCCAATTGGTTTAGCTCGTAACTCGGTTTGTTGGCCTAACTTTGTGTTTCGTCACTCTCCTTGGTAAAATGGTCATTTTATCATCGTTTAAGAGTTTTGGACCGAAGAGGCCCGGTTGTGGCGAAATGTTATCTTTACGAACGAAACCTTTATGAAAAGATTTCTTTATGATACTGATGTTTATATCTTTCGAGCTTTATAAACTGTATGTTCTCACCAGGCTTTAAAGTCTGACACTTTTTCTCAAATGATATGTATAACAGGTTTCCCTTAGCGGTGGGTTGCACAGGGTCCTTGAGAGTCGAGCGTGGACTCGAGGCATATTATGAGATGTCTAGTATTTTGGTGTTGGGCATTGTTTAAGTCCCATCTTTTAGTGAATTCTGGTTCATCAAGTGTTGTAGTCTAGACGGTTATGTTTAGATTTGTATTGTTGATAAATTCTATATCCGTATGAGTTTTGTATAGTCTTAAGGACTGATCCACTTTATGGGAAGTTAATATCATCACGGATGTCTCGTTGCCTTATTTCCAAGTTTTAATTTACTCTGATTTTTGAGGATGTTACAAACATTGCGATCAAAAATCAAGCAAATACTCTATTTTGGGAACATTAATTATATTATTAAATATTTTATTTATCTAGTAGAATGTTATTATGTTTTTCTAAAAAATTAATTTTAATTTCTTTTTCTAAATTTAATTTCAAATTTTCCTATTGATGAGAATATATTAAAAATATATTTCTTCCTCACTGTATCCATTTTTGGGAAGCTATCTAACTTTGGAGAAATTTAAAGCATCTCCGACAGATTAATCAAAATGTGAGAACCAAAAGTCACAATTTCTAAAGAAAATTTATTTTCATCTCTAACAACTTCTCCATTTTGGATATTATAATATTAATTATATTATTAAAATATTAATTATATTATTAAAATATTTAATGTAATTAATAAAATATCATTTATTTCCTAAACATTTAGTTTCAAATATCAGGTTAAGGAGAAAACTCTAAATAAATGGAAAACCGAAAAACCACGAAAAAACGAATTAAAAAGTATATGAATATGGATGTCAAATTAACGAGAAAAATATGATCGTTTATTTGGTGTAATATATTTCGCTCGAATTTTGTTCATTTTTCGTATTTTTTCGAATAAAAAATAGGGGGTGGAGGTTTTTTTAATTTAAAAAATATTGTTGTAACCGTCTGTTTAATCACATCCATCAGATAATCTAATCTAATGATTGATAAGGTGTTTTTTAGTTTTTCATTTATTTGAGGTTTTCCCTTGAACCTCTGTCTATGTATATATATATATGTATGTATATATATGTATGTATATGTATATAATAGGAAAACTCATAGTTGATGAGGTGGCACAATGAGGATGAATTATTTGTCAAATGGTGAATTGTGATGAAATCTTGATTGTCCCACATTGGTGAGTAAGTGAAAAATGAAAAGTTTAGAAGAGAAAATGATTATATAAATGAGTAGATAACAACATAGAATGTTGATCCAATTTTTTAGGTTAAATAATTATTTAATTTATATGACAAAACATTTCATATAATAGTTAAAATTTTCATTTTCATTTTATATGAACTAAATTTATATAATTGAATCTCGATTTGTTTCTATTACTTCTATTTTATTATTTTAACATATGTTTTTCTTTAAATTTTACATAATCAAAATCTACATATATATTAAAGGAGAAATCAAGGTTGATGACACCAGTACAATGAAAAATGAAGTATTTGTCAAATGATGAACTATGATGAAATCTTGATTACCCCACATCTATATATCTTTAAGTAAGATCCACAAGTAATGATATGACATCCTAAAAGTTGAGTATTTTATATTTCTTAAATGGAGGTTGAACTTTGTCTATCCCACATTGATGGAGAAATGAAAGATTAACAAATGATGGTAGGTATATAAAAGGAGATTGAGATGTCTTTGTTTCAACTCATGGATTTGATCATCTTGGCTAATTCTCCAACAGATTCTCCAAACCTTCTCCAAAATGGACATTAGGTATACCAAAATTGCCATAGCAAGAGCCTCCCAAAATGGGGAATATATATATAATTAAAACCTGTTTAATCACAATTGTAATTTAACGGACAAATAACAACAACCAACTAATCTAATTTCTGCGTCTAGAAAAGAGATTACAAAAAGGGTTGTCATCTATAGACCCAAATAGCCTATATCCCAAAAGTATAACGCGTCCATGTGCAATTCCCCAAGCTCTCACCCCAAAGCAACTAAATCTGCTTAAGACCGCCGCCGCTAGAACCTGAGATACACATCGACACCAAACAAGTGTTAGGCCAAAAAGCCTAGTGAGTTGAACAATAATAAGCATGCATGATCAGTTACAATTCTTATCAGCAGTTAACCAGAGTTCAACTAATATGGAGTCAATAGGGGAGACCCATAGCACCAATCAAGTCCCACCCAAGAGTCGATATACCTTGATGCCCTTAACAAGGAACACCCCAAAGGCCCGGCCCACCCAAAGACTATCGCTCAGAAAATTCCCCGAGTGGCGGAGGTCTAGGCACATACCATCACAGTGGCGCCCAAGACTATATCATCCTAGTGTACTGACTTGGTTCGTCCACATAACATTTATAAGGGGTCCTTTAGATATATTTCAATCCACATATTTCCATACCAACTACGGGTATAATATTACCACCTTATCCTCATAATGTCTAACAAAAGACCCGATGTAAATCATGCTTATTATGCATTCAAACATATCACCATAATAGTGTTCCAACTAGAATTATCACCATGCCCATATATGCATACATTCAACACATCAAAGTACCCACATTATGTATCTATGAGACAAATCCCAAATAATGATACATATAACAATAATTATGGCAAACCATCCATATAGATACATCTTACAGCTATTTTCATGAAGGAATCCTCAAATATTTGAACATGTAGAAATAAAGTAGTAAATAGGATATTATGATGTGTATCTAATTTTAATAAAGGTTTAGTAGACTCACAATCTATGTTTTATACCAAAACCTAGAAAATGGAAAACCCTAGAAGTTGGATGGAGAAGATGGAGACTTGTAGGTGAAGCTTGAAGACTTGAGGAGAGTAAATGCAAGGTTCCAATATTCCAACCACCAATGTAGGTTGTATTTATGAGAGGTAGGGTTTGGTGAGCAAAGGGGCTGATTTAGTGAGCTCTAAAATCGCCAATGGAGAGGGAATGTAAGGACCAAATGAGAGAAAATCAGCCAAAGAGGGGTTTAAGGGGCTGCAGGTCAATCGCGACTTGTGCCGCGACTTGGACCCGCGGCATAAGTCGACCGCTATCCCGACCAATTCGAACACAGTGAATCACGCGGCTAGTGCCGCGACTATAACCCGCGCCTAAGTCGCGAGGTTCCTCAAACCCGAAACACCCCAGTGGACTACGCGGCTTATACCGCGACTTTCACTCGCGACTAAGTCGCGAAACTCCCTGTTTACCAACCACAAGTCTAAAACTCCCATTTCGATATCGAGCAATTAATCACAGATTAAAATGGCTATTAAACACATACGTTCTACTTTGATAAACACATAAACGTAAGATTAACAAAACCTCAACTTACCTGAATTTACGGGTGTTACAATCCTCCCCACCTAATTAGGATTTCGTCCCCGAAATCTCACTCTAAGCAAACAAGTGAGGGTAACGCTTCTTCATATCATCTTCGGACTCCCAAGTAATGTTAGCACCCCGATGATGCTTCCATTGAACTTTAACCATGATTACGTCTTTATGTCTTAACTTCTTCACCTTCGATTCAAAAATCGACTTCGGTTCTTCCACACAACGATTCCCATTGTCCACCCGAATTTCCAACAAAGGGATCACACTTTCTTCTTCGGCTAGACATTTCCGAAGGTAACACACGTGGAATGTAGGATGTATTCCATCCATTTCCGGTGGCAAATCCAACCGGTAGGCTTGCAAACCAATCTTTTCCAAAATAACGAACGGTCCAAGGAAACGAGGACTAAGCTTCCCACGCTTCCTGAAACGTATGATCCCCTTCCACGGAGACACCTTCAACATGACTCGGTCACCCACTTGAAACTCAACCGGCCTTCTCTTCTTGTCCGCGTAACTCTTTTGTCGGTCTTGTGCAGCCTTTAGCCTCTCCCGAATCTCTTTCACCTTGTCCGTCGTCTCTTGTACTATTTTCGGCCCGGCGAACTGTTTTTCGCCCGCTTCTAACCAACAAACCGGGGTTCTGCACTTCCGTCCATACAAGGCCTCGAACGGTGCCATTCCGATACTAGCATGGTAACTGTTGTTGTACGCGAATTCTACTAGGGGTAAATGTGAATCCCAACTTCCCCCGAAGTCTATCACACACGACCTCAGCATATCTTCGAGCGTTTGAATCGTCCTTTCACTTTGTCCATCCGTTTGAGGATGATACGCCGTGCTCAAATTTAATCTGGTACCCAATTCCTTTTGCAAGCTTGACCAGAAGTTCGACGTGAAACGACTATCTCGATCTGATACGATAGATTGTGGAACTCCGTGCCTTGACACCACCTCGTCGATATAAAGTTTGGCCAATTTCTCCATTGGCAAGGTCTCCCGCATTGCCAGGAAATGCGCACTCTTGGTTAGCCGATCCACAATTACCCAAATAGTGTCGTGACCGCGCAAGGTCTTTGGTAGCTTTGTCACGAAATCCATAGTGATGTTGTCCCATTTCCACTCTGGAATGGACAACGGTTGTAAACTTCCATACGGTCTTTGATGCTCCGCCTTGACTTGAAGGCACGTGACACACTTCTCCACATAACTTGCCACATCTAACTTCATCACCGGCCACCAATAATTTAACTTTAAGTCTCTATACATCTTGGTGCTACCGGGATGTATAGAGTATTTCAACTTATGTGCTTCCTCTAGAAGCAAGCCACGATTTCCCCCAATCTTCGGCACCCAAATTCGCCCTTGAAAGAGTTTGAGTCCACGACCATCTTCTGTTAAGAGTTCCTTTTGTTTAGACATAACCTCGGCCTTGAGGTTCTCTTCTTTAAGTGCTTCCACTTGACTTGCCTTAATGCTTTCCAACAAACTTGTGACCACATCGATCCTTGTAAGGGACATTTTGGCACCATTGCCATGATTCTTTCGGCTCAATGCATCCGCCACCACATTAGCTTTACCGGGATGATAGAGTAGGTCACAATCGTAATCCTTCAAGAGATCTAGCCATCTCCTTTGCCGCATGTTGAGTTCCTTTTGGTCGAAGATGTACTTGAGACTCTTGTAATCAGTGAAAAGAGTACACTTGGTCCCATACAAGTAGTGTCGCCACAACTTCAACGTGAAAACTACCGCCGCCAACTCCAAATCATGAGTCGGATAGTTCTTCTCATGATCCTTTAATTGTCGCGACGCGTAGGCTATTACCTTCCCCCTTTGCATTAGTACGCACCCAAGTCCCATCTTGGAAGCGTCACTATACACCACAAAGTCTTCCGATCCATCGGGTAAGGATAAGATCGGGGCTTCACACAACTTCCTCTTGAGCGTCTGAAATGCTTGCTCTTGTGCATTGGTCCAATGAAACTTGACGTTCTTCCTTGTAAGAGAAGTGAGCGGTGTAGCTATCTTGGAAAAGTCTTGAATGAAACGTCGGTAGTAACCCGCTAAACCTAAGAAGCTTCGGATCTCCGTCGGACTTGTTGGAGGTTCCCAACTCATCATTGCCTCAATCTTTGCCGAGTCCACTTTTACCCCGTCCTTTGATACCACATGCCCCAAGAATTGCACTTCTTGAAGCCAAAATTCGCACTTCGAGAATTTCGCGAACAGTTTCTCCCTTCTTAGAACTTCTAATACCTCCCGTAAGTGTCTTCCATGCTCGGACTCATCCCTTGAATATATTAAAATATCGTCAATGAAGACGATCACGGATTTATCCAAGAATGGGCGACACACACGGTTCATCAAATCCATGAATACGGCCGGAGCGTTGGTTAAGCCAAACGGCATCACCAAGAACTCATAGTGACCGTATCTCATCCGGAAAGTCGTCTTCGGAATGTCTTCGTTCTTCACTCTCACTTGATGATAACCGGACCGAAGGTCAATCTTCGAGAAACATCCCGCCCCTTGGAGTTGATCAAAAAGATCGTCGATACGGGGTAGAGGATACTTATTCTTCACCGTGACTTTGTTTAGCTCTCGATAATCTATGCACATCCGCATGGATCCATCCTTCTTCTTCACGAACAATATCGGGGCTCCCCAAGGTGACGAACTCGGTCGAATGAAGCCCTTCTCCAACAACTCTTGAAGTTGCGACATCATCTCCTTCATTTCTGTCGGTGCCAAACGATATGGAGCACGAGCTATCGGAGCCGCTCCCGGTGTGAGATCAATCTGGAACTCCACTTGTCGTTCCGGCGGTAATCCGGGTAAGTCTTCCGGAAAGACGTCCGGATAATCTTGCACTACCTCCACATCTTCCACCGACTTCTTTTCTTTCTTTGCGTCTACAACGTAGGCCAAGTACGAAGGGTAGCCCTTCGCTAAAAACTTGCGAGCCTTATGAGATGAGATGATAGGATTATTCCTCTTTCCTTTCTCTCCATAAATGGTAGCCACACCATTTTCCGGTAATGGCACTTGGATCATCTTTTTGGAACATAAGATGTCCGCCTTATGCCTTACTAACCAATCCATACATATGACTACGTCAAATCCTCCTATAGCCATAGGCAATAAATCCAATCCAAAAGAATTCCCATCGATCTCTAGGGTGCAGTCACAAAAACGGTCACGAATGATCACTTGATTCCCATTAGCTATTTCTACTACTAACACATCGGGAAGAACACTAACAGGAGTGGTGAATTATTTACAGAAAGCATCCGACATAAAAGAACAAGTAGCACCCGAATCAAACAAGACACGAGCAGGCATGGAGTTTACTAGAAACGTACCCGACACAACATCCGCGGTCTCCTTTGCCTCCTCGACAGTCATCTGAAAAGCTCGACTCGGTGCCCGTGATGGTTGCTCGACCCTAGCCGTCGAACCCACAGAATTTCCACCACCTCCTATAACTAGCCTCGGACACTCTCGCTTCATATGCCCCGGCTCCCCGCATTCATAACATACCGACCCACGGAGGGAACACTCTCGAGTTGTGTGGTTTTTCTTA
The DNA here is from genome assembly GCA_023525745.1 of Arctium lappa. Classification (NCBI taxonomy): domain Eukaryota; kingdom Viridiplantae; phylum Streptophyta; class Magnoliopsida; order Asterales; family Asteraceae; genus Arctium; species Arctium lappa. The sequence continues at coordinate 83,188,354 of CM042052.1, read as the reverse complement.
CCACACTTGGTACACCCGGCTGGACCAGAGTGAGTCCTTGTAGCGCACATCCCCGAGTGCTTTGACCTGCACTTGTGACACCACCGTTCTTCACGGCGCTGATCCCCCGATCTCCCGCTTATAAAGGGTCTTGCTTGACGAACGGGCCCAGATGGCCCCTCCCACTTCCGTTTCTCACCAACATGCCTCTTCTCATCCCTTTCCGAATTGATGTCGTCCTCAATGAGTAAGGACTCTTCGATAACTTCTTGCAAAGTTGAACACTTAGCATTTCTTACCGTCGTTCGCATCTCGGCTGGTAACCCTTGATGATAAGCCTTAATCTTTGACCTTTCATCGGGGACCAGATGTCCCACCAAGTTTAGTTTCTCCAAAAAGAGCTTGGAGTAGCCGACAATAGACATATTCCCTTTCTTCAGATCTCGGAACTCCCGCTCTAACCTGTCCATCGAACGTTCACTACAGTACTTGTCCATAATCTTTTCTTTGAACACCGGCCAAGTTAACTTAGCCAGAACTTCCGGGATGAGGGCGGATCGAGTGAGATTCCACCAAATCAACGCCTCTCCCCGAAGTAGTTGGGAAGCGAACTTGACCCGTTGAGAAGGATCACACTCACTTGCCTCAAAAGCCATATCCATTTCTTTGAGCCAATACATACAAGCAATCGGGCTATCGGAACCCGCAAACTCCTTAGGGTGACACCCCAGAAACGTCTTGTAAGTGCACCCTTTAGTCTTCGTCCTGATTCCCTCAGCGGATGGTTCCTCGACCGTCACCACATTCGGTCCACCCGACCCCACAATAACGTTTTCAGCCATAGTCTCGGGTTGACGGTTACTTGTGTCTCGATCCTCTAGGAGTTTCATGAAAAACTCTTGTTGTTGGGTCATGGCCGAAGTCATGGCCAACTGTTGTTGAGCCAAGGCCGCATTCATGGCCAACATCATGCTATCCCGAAGCCGGGTCTCCATGGTAACTTCCTCCAAGATGGCGTCACCGGTGTTGAGGTTCCGACGTGGGATGTGCTCAGGCCCTCCTGCCAAGATTCTGGGTATAGGAATGTCATCGGAGGTTACCCCCACCGGGGGTCGTACCACTGCAGATTCCACTTCAGGTTGTCCTTCAGGCATGTCCGGTAATCTACTTCGAGTGTTTACCATTGATAATCTGTCATGCACGTACGAGAAATAGATTGAGAAAAGACTAAGCGAGTTGAACTCATTGTACGTACTACTACTTTCATAAATTATCATAATAATAGTAAACCAAGTATGCTCACGTAAAAATGCATTCATAATAGCAGTAGCTAAGTGAAATTATGAACGAACTATACATAAGTATTCTTGTCACCATCATCAAAACTTTCAATTACAGTAATTCCGTAATCCTAACGCTCTCCCCACCTAGGATTCCTACCCCAAGTGGACAGTGAGGTCATAAAGTCTAAAGCTTAAGTCTAGATATGCTAAACAATACCTAGTTCACTTAAACCTGGCTCTGATACCAACTTGTAACACCCTAAAAATAGGGATAACAAAAATCCGGAAAACGGACATTAGGTATACCAAAATTGCCATAGCAAGAGCCTCCCAAAATGGGGAATATATATATAATTAAAACCTGTTTAATCACAATTGTAATTTAACGGACAAATAACAACAACCAACTAATCTAATTTATGTGTCTAGAAAAGAGATTACAAAAAGGGTTGTCATCTATAGACCCAAATTGTCTATATCCCAAAAGTATAACGCGTCCATGTGCAATTCCCCAAGCTCTCACCCCAAAGCAACAAAATCTGCTTAAGACCGCCGCCGCTAGAACCTGAGATACACATCGACACCAAACAAGTGTTAGGCCAAAAAGCCTAGTGAGTTGAACAATAATAAGCATGCATGATCAGTTACAATTCTTATCAGCAGTTAACCAGAGTTCAACTAATGTAGAGTCAATAGGGGAGACCCATAGCACCAATCAAGTCCCACCCAAGAGTCGATATACCTTGATGCCCTTAACAAGGAACACCCCAAAGGCCCGGCCCACCCGAAGACTATCGCTCAGAAAATTCCCCGAGTGGCGGAGGTCTAGGCACATACCATCACAGTGGCGCCCAAGACTATATCCTCCTAGTGTACTGACTTGGTTCGTCCACATAACATTTATAAGGGGTCCTTTAGATATATTTCAATCCACATATTTCCATACCAACTACGGGTATAATATTACCACCTTATCCTCATAATGTCTAACAAAAGACCCGATGTAAATCATGCTTATTATGCATTCAAACATATCACCATAATAGTGTTCCAACTAGAATCATCACCATGCCCATATATGCATACATTCAACACATCAAAGTACCCACATTATGTATCTATGAGACAAATCCCAAATAATGATACATATAACAATAATTATGGCAAACCATCCATATAGATACATCTTACAACTATTTTCATGAAGGAATCCTCAAATATTTGAACATGTAGAAATAAAGTAGCAAATAGGATATTATGATGTGTATCTAGTTTTAACAAAGGTTTAGTAGACTCACAATCTAGGTTTTATACCAAAACCTAGAAAATGGAAAACCCTAGAAGTTGGATGGAGAAGATGGAGACTTGTAGGTGAAGGTTGAAGACTTGAGGAGAGTAAATGCAAGGTTCCAATATTCCAACCACCAATGTAGGTTGTATTTATGAGAGGTAGGGTTTGGTGAGCAAAGGGGCTGATTTAGTGAGCTCTAAAATCGCCATTAGAGAGGGAATGTAAGGACCAAATGAGAGAAAATCAGCCAAAGAGGGGTTTAAGGGGCTGCAGGTCGATCGCGACTTGTGCCGCAACTTGGACCCGCGGCATAAGTCGCCCGCTATCCCAACCAATTCGAACACAGTGAATCACGCGGCTAGTGCCGCGACTATAACCCGTGCCTAAGTCACGAGGTTCCTCAAACCCGAAACACCCCAGTGGACTACGCGGCTTATGCCGCGACTTCCACTCGCGACTAAGTCGCGAAACTCCCTGTTTACCAACCACAAGTCTAAAACTCCCATTTCGATATCGAGCAATTAATCACAGATTAAAATGGCTATTAAACACATACGTTCTACTTTGATAAACACATAAACGTAAGATTAACAAAACCTCAACTTACCTGAATTTACGGGTGTTACAACAATCAACCCTAAATACATATGTCCTCTATCTCTCTATCTTCTCTTTTCTCTCTCCTTATAACCACCCACTTTATCTCTTTCCCTCATGAGTCACGACTCACAACCTCCATCTCAGAAGTCCGACAAAAGCTTTATCCGTCAAAACGTTCACCGACGAAAGCTCTAATGGTGGCGAGGTCCAGTGATGACCAATCCTGATGCTTGTCTCACTATCCTCTTTTCTCTCAAGACCTTCTCTTCTCCAAACCCACATCTCCTCTTAATCTGCTTTTCATTATCGATTGCGATGTTCATTCTCCACCACTGATCGCATCGTTGACCTTTTTGGGGGGCGATTTATTCTTCATCAGTGACCCATCTGGGTTTTGGTTTTTTGTGGGGAGATTTTGGGGCAGTTTGTTCTCCACCCCCGTCTGCAACTTACACCTCCGCTCTGTCGTCCCCTCTCCCCTCGAACGTCCAGTGAACAAGTAAAATTGACTTTGGGTTTGTTTTCCGGTAAGAACTCATAAAATTGGGTGTGGGTAGTGTGTGGTTCGATCGGGTAGTTGTGGTGGGTGCGTTGTTAGAGCTCGATGATGGTGGTTGTTGGGTTTTTATTTGGGTCTGATTATAAGTTTGAGTTTTGATTTTAATTCAAGATTGAGTATTGATTTTGATTTTACTTTGAGTTTGACTTTCATAGATAGATGAATTTAAGTCAATTTTGAGTTATTTGAATTCATTTGTGGTCGATTGAGTTTGTATGTAGTGGGAGAAGGTGGTCGATTTTAGGCGGAGAAGATGACCGAAGTTTGATTGGAGGTTTTGGCCGGAGACGATGCTTCTCTGGTTTGGTCTGTCTGTATATATATATATATAATAGTAAATTGCAAATTTGGTCCTGTGGTTTTTTGATTTTTAGTGAAAAATGAATAAAATACGCAAAATGACCCATATACCCTCATGTGGGGGTTTAACGGAAGGGAGTCTAACAGAGTTAGTTTGAGGGACCAAATTCGAGCACTTTTGCATACCATAGGGATTTTTTTGCAATAAAAATTTTGTAAGGACCAAATGTGAGAAAAACAACAAACCACAGGGACCAAATTTGCAATTCACCCAATTAAATATTTATGGAGCGAAACAATATTTTATGAGTTGTATAGAATATTTTAATAATATAATAATTGTGTAATCTCCAAAATAGATAATGTGGAGATGAAGGTCGTTTTTTTAGAGATTTTAACTTTTTACTTTTCTATTTGGAGAAATTGTTGGAGATGTTCTTAGTTTCTCCATTTTGAATTTTTTTTTGGAAAATCTCTTGGAGCAAAAATCATTAAAATATCCATTTTGAACCATCCGGTGGAGATGTTCTTACACTCTTCTACTTTATCCATTTTGGAAATGGTTTTGGAGAATTTGTTAAAGGAAAAAAATATGCCCAAAATATCCATTTTGAAGAATCTGTTAGAGATGCTCTTAACGTTGCATTTAGGAGAAAGATTATTATGTTTTGTTTGTGACTTGGGATATCTTTGAAGAAGTCTCCAATGAATTAACTATTCCTTGACTAGAGTTGTATTTAAAACTAGACCCGTCAACATAAGCTGAAGTTGTTGATATTTGAACTCATAAAAAAAACAATCTCGACAACGAAGGGTCAATTTAAAAAAAAAAGAAGAAGCATGAATTAGAATATCAATAATTTCAAGCCTTACTAATATTTTAATTAATATAATATGATTAAAATAAAACAAAAACAATTTAATTGACATGAAAACGAGAATAATTGCATCATAAAATACAGTGTCAAATATTAACTTTTACGATTTAGGCATTGTTTGGCAAAAAAAAGTTAGCTTATAAAATACAGTGTCAAAAAAACTAGTTTATAAGCTAGCTTATTGAAAAACTATTCATAGTAGCGTTTTGAAAAGCTAGCTTATCAGCTACTAACTAACTTATCAGTTCGTTTGCCAAACATAGCCTTAATGGCTGAAAATTTACTTTTATCGTCGACATAAATACAAAATAATTATTTTTCCCTCAATTCATTATGTTCTCTCTCCTAATAAATAAAAATAGAAAACAAAATCCCTTTCTAATCTTTATATATATAAAAAGAAAATCTAAGAGTGATGAGGTGGCACCATGAGATGTCTTCATTTCTATTTATCTAAATTCTCATAATTTTGATTTTTTTTTACTTAAAAAGGTTGTCTTTGGTGAAGAGATGAAACATTATGTTGTTAAGGTTGTCCCACATTGGTTGTAAGATAGAACATTGAAAGATGAGATGTATATATAAAGGGTTGATTAATGTTGAAATAATGTGAAATGGTGTTTAGCTAAATATAGTTAAACCCAAGTTTAATGATTAAGTTAAGTTCATATTAATCATTTTCATTTATTTTAAAATGATTTTGACAAAGTTTAATGATTTTAACATCAATATATAAATTGAACAATTAAATGAGGTAACACCATGAGAGGTCTTCATTTCTATTTATCTAAGTTCTCATAATTTTGATTTTTTTTTTGCTTAAAAAGGTTGGCTTTGGTGAAGAGACGAAACACTATGTTGTTAAGGTTGTCCTATATTGGTTGAAAGATAGAAAATTGAAAGATGAAGATGTGTATATAAGGGGTAGATTAATGTTGAAATAATGTGAAATGGTGTTTAGCTAAATATAGCTAAACCCGAGTTTAATGATTGAGTTAAGTTCATATTAATCATTTTCATTTATTTTAAAATGATTTTGACAAAGTTTAATGATTTTAACATTAATCTTTATATATATATATATGTTTATATATATTAAAAGAGAAACCAAACATAATGACTTGGCAACATTGTGTTTGAGTATTACTCAAATCTTGAAATATGGTTGAGTTTCATCATCCCACATTGGTGGGAAGATGATAATTTGGATGAAGATGATGGGTATTTATAAGAGTCGTGGATGTCATTGAAATCTAAAACCATGGTTGGAATCAAAACCAACCAAAAGGTAAAAATTATAGTGTAAAACACATATTTTATTGAGGTTTGAGTATTCCTCAAATCTTGAAATTTCATCATCCTACATTGGTGGAAAGATGATAGTTTGGAAGAAAATAATGGGTATATAAAAGAGTGATGTATGCTATTGAAATCTAAAACCATGGTTTGAAGCAAAACCAACCAAATGGTAAAATTTATAGTGCAAAACATACATTTAAATGAAGTTTGAGTATTCCGCAAATTTTGAAATAAGGTTGAGTTTCGTCATCCTATATCGATGGGAAAATGATAATTTAAAAGAAGATAACGAGTATATAAAAGAGTGATGAATGCTTTTGAAATCTAAAACCATGGTTGGAATCAAAATCAATCAAATGGTAAAGATTATAGCACAAAACATACACTTAAATGAGGATTGAGCATTCCTCAAATCTTGAAATAAAGTTGAGTTTCAACATCCCATATTGGTGGAAAGATGATAATTTGGAAGAAGATAATGAGTATATATAAGAGTCATGGATGCCATTGAAAATCTAAAACCATGGTTGGAATCAAAACCAACCAAAAGGTAAAAATTATAGTGTAAGACACATATTTTAATAAGGTTTGAGTATTCCTCAAATCTTGAAATTTCATCATCCTACATTGGTGGAAAGATGATAGTTTGGAAGAAAATAATGGATATATAAAAGAGTGATGGATGCTCTTGAAATCTAAAACCATGGTTTAAAGCAAAACCAACAAAATAGTAAAATTTACAGTGCAAAACACACATTTAAACTAGGTTTGAGTATTCTGCAAATTTTGAAATAAGGTTGAGTTTCGTCATCCCATATTGATGGGAAAATGATAACTTAAAAGAAGATAACATGTATATAAAAGAGTGATGGATGTTTTTGAAATCTAAAACCATGGTTGGAATCAAAACCAATCAAATGGTAAAGATTATAGCACAAAACACACAATTAAATGAGAATTGAGTATTCCTCAAATCTTGAAATAAGGTTGAGTTTCAACATCCCACATTGGTGAAAAGATGATAATTTGGAAGGAGATGATAGATATATAAAAGTGTGATGGATGTTTTGAAAATATATAATCATGGTTGGAATTAAAACCAAACAAATGGTAAAATTACGGTGAAAACACACACAATTAAAATCTTTTTATATTGAAGTAAAACCCACAATGAATGAGGTGATATAATAAGTAATGAGTATTTATCATTTCTTCAATTGTAGTTGAGTTTTGTGTATTTCACATTGATGGTGTGATGAAATATTGACAATGAATGATTGGTATATGAAGAGGCTTGAGATGCCTTTTGTTGTAACTAATGAAGTTGGCTCATATTAGTTGATCCTCTAAACTCATGAAGTTGGTCGATCCTCTAAACTTACGGGTTGGTTGATTTTGGCTAACACTCTCTTAGCAAACATGTTAACTATACAAAATAATAAAAAAAATATTATAAGATTCAAATATTTTAAAATTTTGGAGTAGGTGTGATTTCGACTATCCCACATTAATGAGAAATATTTATTTTGAAGAATGAATGTGAGTATAAACGGGTAAAATATTCCTTTGAAAACTTTATATATGTTAAAGTAAAACCCACAAAGAATGAGGTGACATTATAAGGAATGATTATTCATCATTTCTTCAATTGTGGTTGAGTTTTGTGTATCCCACATTGATTAAGTGATGAAATATTGACAATGAATGATTGGTATATAAAGGGGGTTGAGATGCATTTGTTGTAACCCATGAAGTTGGTCGATCCTCAAAACTTACGAGTTGGTTAATTTTGGCTAACGCTCTTTTTGCAAACATGTTAAGTATACAAAATAATAAAAAATCTTATAAGATTTAAGTATTTTAAAAATCTTGAAGTAGGTGTGATTTCGGCTATCTCACATTAATGAGAAATCTTTATTTTGAATTATGAATGTGAGTATAAAAGGGTAAAAAATTTATTTCGAAACAAAAATGTTAGTTGGCTAAATGGCTACATTTATTTTGCAAAACAAACTTATTTATATATATATATATATATATATAGATATAGGGAAAGGTTCATTTGAGAAACACTAAATATATGAGAGAAGTGATCTTAAACCATTAATTCGGTCAAGATCGGCGGCTTTGACCGAGAATTAGGGGATAATTGCTCCCATGGTCCACTCCCGTGTTCCTCACATTTTTTATTATTCGAAGGGTATTTTTGTAAATTATCCAAACACATTCATATATGAACGCATGCGTTCAGATATGAATATCACTTTTTTTTCTTTTTTTTAGCCGTGTGTGTTCATATATGAATGCATGCAAAAAACAGAAGTTCATATATGAATGTTAGTAGACGTTCATATATTAATGTTAGTAGAATGTCACTATTTTTTTGTACGTATTCATATATGAACGCATGCATTCATATATGAAGGCATGCAAAAAACAGGCGTTCATATATGAATGTCACTCTTTTTTTTGCATGCATTCATATATGAAGGCATGCAGTCAGTGTTTATGTAAAAATTATGAACATTCATTTATGAACGCATGCATTCATATATGAAGACATGCAAAAAACAGGCGTTCATATATGAATGTCACTCTTTTTTTTGCATGCATTCATATATGAAGGCATGCAGTCAGTGTTTATTTAAAATTACGAACATTCATATATGAACGCATGCATTCATGTATGACTGCATGCCTTCATATATATGAACACGCGCATGTTTTTGTCAAAGTTACGTAAATACCCTTATATTTTTGAAAGAGCCATAATTTTTGACTAGTCAAAGCCGTAACTTTTGACCAATTAAATCCAATCTTGACCATATGAATGACTAAGATCACTTCTCTATTTCTCATATATTTACTATTTCTCAAATGAACCAAACACTATATATATAGAGATTCATAACTATTCAGTATGTGGTTTCTTCTACATCATTGTTCGCTTTAGGTGATTTCAGAAAGAAAATAAAAATAAAAAATACAAGACATTAAATTTTATTAAGCTATTGTTATTATCAGCATTGGTTTTCTTGAATAGTTAATTGAACTTTATTTAGGTTTATGAACATAAGTTGGATGAAATAATTACTTATTTGGTCATTGGTGTTTGAGCTTATTTAACAAGGTAACTCTATATGGGTCTTGTAGTTGATTAGCGGTATCCGGTATATTGTTACCCTTGAGACTCCAATTAGTAACCATGGAGCATATGTGACTTAGTAAGAGAGATTAGTTGTATGGAGCAAATGTGTGAAAAAAAAAATACATTTCAACATTATGCTTGATAGGTGTTAATGTTTGAAATGTTGAATATCATTACTTGGTAGTTCCTATTTTCCTAATTCTCGAATGATACCTTGATAGAAAATAGAACAAATGGCTAAGGTTATAGATGAATCATCAATCAATATATATATATATATAAAGGAGGGCTTAAGAGAGAGAGTGAAAGAGATGCATTCTTTCATATTTATCTTTTTTCTAATGATTTTGATTTATTTTTAAAATATTCCAACACATTAAATGCTAAAACTTTTCATTTACTTTTTTAATTTAAATTAGAATTCATCAACCATTATATATATCTATTATTATTTTAAATTTTATTTACCTATCATTTTAATTATTCAATGAATCCAACAAATGTTTATTTAAATTTATAAACTTATTATTATTTTTATTTAATTAATAAGGTTTATTAAATTTATTAATTGTTTGTACTAATTTTCTTTGTAAGTTAACAATCAATATAATTGAAAACTTTTATTTAAGTTTTGTAATTTTTTTTAGTTATACTAACATCAATCATCAATATTCAATATATATATATAAAGGAGGGCTTAGGAGAGAGAGTGAAAGAGATGCATTCATTCATATTTATCTTTTTTCTCATGATTTTGATTTATTTTTAAAATATTCCAATACATTAAATTCTAAAACTTTTCATTTACTTTTTTAATTTAAATTAGAATTCATCAACCATTATATATACCTATTATTATTTTAAATTTTATTTACCTATCATTTTAATTATTCAATGAATCCAACTAGTGATGGCCAAATGGGCCCGGCCCGACCCGACCCGATCGATTAACCGAGCCCGAACCGACTGAAAGCCCGGCCCGGTGGAAAACCGGTTTTGAGCCCGAAAACGTAGACCGGTTTGGATTTTTGGAGTTTTCGACGGCCCGGCCCGGGACCGGTTCACGGCCCGGCCCGGCCCGATTTTCACATTTTTAAAAATATAGCCGTTTGTATTGATTTTTTGACCGTTTTTTGGTGTTTTTTACCCCTCCAAACCCATATAAATACTTGTGTTGGTTATGGATAGTGACACCAACTTACAAAACGCAAAAAAACGCATACAATTCTCATTTATCGGCTCTCGTTATATTCGTTTCTCGCAAGTTCTAGTCTAATATCTCTAGTTCTCTACTCTCTAGTCTCTACTATCAAGTCTCTACTCTCAAAATGGTCGAACAAAATTACCAAGTTATTGCCGATCATGGACGAAAAGCACCAATTTGGAACCATTTCAACTTGGTGATGCTCCCCGACGGTACAAAAAAAGCAAAATGCAAACGGTGTGGAGATCTCCTTGCGGCGGCCGGAAATAGCACGTTAAAGCGCCACTACGAGTCTTCGTGCAAGAAGTTGAAATCGGGTGACGATCCAAGTCAACCCATACTTGACAATTCCGGTCAAGTATGGTCGTATGATGTCGCGTTGGCCCGAGAAATGCAAATGAAATGTGTCATTCAAGTGGGGTTGCCGTTCGGACATTTCGACAATCCTCACATTACGAACATGATCAAACTCTCGCTCCAACCACGCTACGTGGGTTCGGTAAGTCGTCAAACTCTTAGACGTGATGCTATAAAACTTTGGAAAATGGCCAAAAAAGATACGCGGCAAACGTTTTTATCATTATCCAACAACATTTCTTTAACGTGTGATATATGGAGCGCACCATTCGAATTGCCACAATCTTATATATGCATAACGGCACATTGGATTGTGCCGCAATTGTGGCAATTATGCAAACGTGTAATCACGTTTGAGCACTTTGGTTCGCCACATTCGGGTGAGCGTCAATTTAATATAATTATGAGAAATATTGAATATTATAATTTAACTAATAAGGTTATTAGTATTTCATTTGATAATGCTAGTAATAATACGTTATGTGTTGAGAAATTAAAGTTGGCTTTAGCCCCTATTTTAAATGGAAAATTATTTCACACACGTTGTTGCGCACACATAATAAATCTAGCCGTTCAAGACGGCTTAGTAGTATGTAAACATTATTTAACTAAGTTTAGACTTATGTTACGCCGGATTTTCACAAAAGGTAAAAGCATGCAACAAGCATTTATAAAATATTGCAAAGATGTCGGTTTTAAAGCTTTGGGACCGGCACACGATATGGCGGTTCGATGGAATTCGACTTACAAAATGATGGATAATTTATTAAGACAAAAACCATATATTCACGCATTTTATAACATTCAATACCCGGATAACACGATATCTGAATATGATTGGCAGATGCTTGAAGGCTTACATGATATTTTGGGCGATTTCAAAACTGCAACAACTTTGTTATCCGGTATTTATTATCCAACAAGCCCTTTACTTTTAAATCAAATATATATTTTGGCAAGTAAAATTTCTCAATACGAAGACCATTTCAACTTTCAAAACGTGGTAGCACCAATGAAAGCAAAATTGTTAAAATATTTTAAAGAGATCCCCTTCAGTTTTCTTTGTGCCGCGGCATTAAATCCGTATTTAAATGTTACGGGTGTCGAAGTTTTAATACAATCAATATGTGTAGCGTTTGGTTTGGATACGGCTACAAATTCTTCTTTTTCAAGGAACCGCATACTACAATTTAATAGTGATTTTCATCAATTATTTGATATTTATAGAATTAATTATGGGGGAGGAAGCCAACAAACCCCTACAACTCAAATGTTTTCACCGGGTTCTAGTTCTAGTTCTCGTGGGCGAAACCGGTCTGACTTAATGGCAAATTTAATGAACTCGGTTTTAAATGAATCTAGTAAAAAATCTAGATTTGATGGAGATAATTTGAGTGAATTCAATATGTACATACATACTAATTTTATAGCGGCATCCTCCACAACCGTCAGCGATGTTGAATCACTAGATTTATTAGAATGGTGGAAAGGTAAACAACCTCAATACCCGGTTTTGGCATCTATTGCCCTTGATATACTAACAATCCAAGCTAGTACCGTAGCTTCGGAGTCTGCTTTTTCTCTTAGTGTCAGGATCATATCGGAGCGTCGGTCAAGATTAACCTCGGAGTCGGTAGAGTGCTGCATATGTTTGAAGGATTACTTGGATGGCCAACAAAGAATTCAACATGAAACAAGCCTGGAGGCGGATATAGACGATGTAGAGTTAAACTTAGCCGAAAACGAAGTCGACGAAGGACTAAGTACACCGGGAACCGTAACCGAGGACGATGCTAGTAGTGCCGGTGGCGTCTCACGTTACGACGATGAAGAAGAAGAACCAGACATCGACCGCCTTGATGATAATACGGCTGTTGATCGACTGGAAAAATACGGAACTCTTGAAGACTACAATCCAGAGTATAATCCATACAATCCATACAATTACAATCCATGGGGATGGGGTGAGGGTGGGAGTTCGGGAGCGGGACCTTCGGGTTCTTAGAATTTATGTATTGTAAGTTTATAACTTAAAATTATAAATAAAATGTATTTTTAAAGTGTATTTTAGAGATTTATTATAAATAAAACGTATTTTTAAAGTGTATTTTAGTGATCCAATCCAATTTTTATTTTTTAAAGTTTAGTAATTAATTATTATATAAAGGAAAAAAAAAGGTAGCCCGATCTTGGCCCGGTTTTGGGCCCGACTCGGACCGGTTTTTGGTAAACCGGTTTACCCAAACACTAACCGGGCCACCCCTTTTCGGGTGAAACCCGGCCCGGCCCGGCCCGAAGCCCGATTGGGCCCGGTTTTCTCTTTCACTGTAGCGGCCCGAAGCCCGTTTTGGCCCGGCCCGGCCCGGCCCGGCCCGAGCCCGATTTTTGGCCATCACTAAATCCAACAAATGTTTTATTTAAATTTATAAACTTATTATTATTTTTATTTAATTAATAAGGTTTATTAAATTTATTAATTTATTAATTGTTTGTACTAATTTTCTTTGTAAGTTAACAATCAATATAATTGAAAACTTTTATTTAAGTTTTGTAATTTTTTTTAGTTATACTAACATCAATCATCAATATTCAATATATATATATAAAGGAGGGCTTAGGAGAGAGAGTGAAAGAGATGCATTCTTTCAAATTTATCTTTTTTCTCATGATTTTGATTTATTTTTAAAATATTCCAACACATTAAATGCTAAAACTTTTCATTTACTTTTTTAATTTAAATTAGAATTCATCAACCATTATATATACCTATTATTATTTTAAATTTTATTTACCTATCATTTTAATTATTCAATGAATCCAACAAATGTTTTATTTAAATTTATAAACTTATTATTATTTTTATTTAATTAATAAGGTTTATTAAATTTATTAATTTATTAATTATTTGTACTAATTTTCTTTGTAAGTTAACAATCAATATAATTGAAAACTTTTATTTAAGTTTTGTAATTTTTTTTAGTTATACTAACAATCATCAATATATATATATATATAGAGAGAGAGAGAGAGAGAGAGAGAAAGAGAGAGAGAGAGAGGAGGACTTAGGAGAGAGAGTGAAGGAGATGCATTCTTTCATATTTATCTTTTTTCTAATGATTTTGATTTATTTTTAAAATATTCCAACACATTAAATGCTAAAACTTTTCATTTACTTTTTTAATTTAAATTAGAATTCATCAACCATTATATATACCTATTATTATTTTAAATTTTATTTACCTATCATTTTAATTATTCAATGAATCCAACAAATGTTTTATTTAAATTTATAAACTTATTATTATTTTTATTTAATTAATAAGGTTTATTAAATTTATTAATTTATTAATTGTTTGTACTAATTTTCTTTGTAAGTTAACAATCAATATAATTGAAAACTTTTATTTAAGTTTTGTAATTTTTTTTAGTTATACTAACAATGCTTATAAATCAGAACATTTATTAAATTGGTTAACTTTTATTTAATTTTTTTAATCTTTGCAAACTAACAATTTTAATTATTCAATGAATCCAACAAATGTTTTATTTAAATTTATAAACTTATTATTATTTTTATTTAATTAATAAGATTTATTAAATTTATTAATTTATTAATTTTTTTATACTTTTATTTGTAAGTTAACATTGCTTATAATTGAAAACTTTTATTTAAGTTTTGTAATTTTTTTAGTTATGTTAACAATGCTAAACTTTACATTAATCTTATTTTCTTTACTAACCTAACAATGTTTATAAATCAAAACTTATTTTTAACATAGTATTTATAATAAAGTTTTTTTTTAATAGTTAACAATGTTTATAAATCAAAAATACTTTTTTATTTACTTTTTATTTATAAATCAAAACTTCCATTAATCTTATTTTCTTACTAACCTAACAATTTTTATAAATCAAAACTTATCTTAAGTGAATAAGTTAACAATGTATATCAATGAAAAGTATTTTCGAATATTTTTTTAAATTTCATAAATTGGATTTTTTTGGTTCAATGACTTATGAAATCGACCAACATTTATTTCTACTGCTACATTATTTATAAGTTCAAAATATAATATATTCATAGATTACACTATTCGTCGTACTTACGTTCATATAATAATTGTTCGATTCGCCGCGCAAGGCGCGGTGTTGTTACCTATATATATATATAAAGGAGGGTCTAGGAGAGAGAGTGAAGGAGAGGCCTCCATGGCCATTTATCTATTTTCCTAGAGTTTTGAGTTTTTTTTTATTGTATTGACATATTAATGAGAAGTTTTTCAATTTCCTTTTGATTTTTTTATTATAGTTAACTATTATTATATATAATTTCTACCGATCAAAACAGTTATCTCACGTTTTATTTATTTATTATTATTATTATTATTATTATTATTATTATTATTATTATTATTATTATTACGATTATTATTATTATTATTATTATTCAAACATATGTTATTATTGATTTTTTTTCTTCTCTTTTATATCATTTAAAAATAATAGTAAGTTAACAATCATCAATATCTTTATATATATAAAAGCAAAACCTTAGGAGGATGTTATGGCACAATGAGAAGCTTCCATTGCTATTTATTTAATTTCTCACAATTTTGATTTTTTTCTTTAAAATGTTGTCTTTGTTAAGAGATGGAACATTGGGATTGTTTAGGTTGTCCCACATTGGTAGAAGATGAAAAATTAGGTAATGAAGATGTGTATATAAAAAGGTTGATTGATATTGTTGAAAAATGTGAAATGGTGTTTGACAAAATATAGTTAAACTCAAGTTTAATGATTAAGTTAAATCTTTTTTGGTTTATTTTAAAATGATTTGAACCAAAGTTAATGATTTTAACATCAATCTTTAATTCTTTATATATATAAAAGCAAAACTTTAGAAGGATGACATGACACAATGAGAAGCTTCCATTGCTATTTATCTAATTTCTCACAATTTTGATTTTTTTCTTTAAAATGTTGTCTTTGTTAAGAGATGGAACATTGGGATTGTTTAGGTTGTCCCACATTGGTAGAAGATGGAAAATTAGGTAATGAAGACGTGTATATAAAAAGGTTGATTGATGTTGTTTAAAAATATGAAATGGTGTTTGACAAAATATAGTTAAACTCAAGTTTAATGATTAAGTTAAATCTTTTTTGGTTTATTTTAAAATGATTTGAACCAAAGTTAATGATTTTAACATCAATCTTTATATATATAAAAGCAAAACCTTAGGAGGATGACATGGCACAATGAAAAACTTCCATTGCTATTTATCTAATTTCTCACAATTTTGATTTTTTTCTTTAAAATGTTGTCTTTGTTAAGAGATGGAACATTGGAATTGTTTAGGTGTCCCACATTGGTAGAAAATGAAAAATTAGGTAATCTTTATATATATAAAAGCAAAACCTTAGGAGGATGACATGGTACAATGAGAAGCTTCCATTGCTATTTATCTAATTTTTCACAATTTTGATTTTTTTTCTTTAAAATGTTGTCTTTGTAAAGAGATGGAACATTGGTATTGTTTAGGTTGTCCCACATTGGTAGAAGATGACATGGTACAATGAGAAACTTCCATTGCTATTTATCTAATTTCTCACAATTTTGATTTTTTTCTTTAAAATGTTGTCTTTGTTAAGAGATGGAACATTGGTATTGTTTAGGTTGCCCCACATTGGTAGAAGATGGAAAATTAGGTAATGAAGATGTGTATATAAAAATGTTGATTGATGTTGTTAAAAAATGTGAAATGGTGTTTGACAAAATTTAGTTAAACTCAAGTTTAATGATTAAGTTAAATCTTTTTTGGTTTATTTTAAAATGATTTTAACCAAAGTTTAATGATTTTAACATCAATATATAAATTAAATAATTAAACAACCAATATATACATCTAATTGTTTTTGTTTTTTTGGTAAATTAACAATGCTTATAAATCAATGAATAAAAACCATAGGAGGATGACATGACACAATGAGAAGCTTCCATTGTTATTTATCTAATTTCTCATAATATATTTTGATTTTTTTCTTTAAAATGTTGTCTTTGTTAAGAGATGGAACATTGGTATTGTTTAGGTTGTCCCACATTGGTAGAAGATGGAAAGTTAGGTAATGAAGATATGTATATAAATGGTTGATTGATGTTGTTGAAAAATGTGAAATGGTATTTGACAAAATATAGTTAAACCCAAATTTAATGATTAAGTTAAATCTTTTTTGGTTTATTTTAAAATTATTTTAACCAAAGTTTAATGATTTTAACATCAATATATAAATTAAATAATCAAACAACCAATATATACATCTAATTGTTTTTTGTTTTTTTGGTAAACTAACAATGCTTATAAACCAATGAATATATAAATAAAAACTACAAGGTATTAACATGATATAATGAAAACTCAGTATGCTCAAATCATGAGTTGTGGTTGAGTTTGGGTTATTCCACATTGATGAGAAAGATAAATATTTGTTGGGTTATTGACCAACATCTTCCTAAATCGAAACGTGGTGCTGGATGCTACGCTATAAGGAAATAAAGTTGCGTCTTCTTCATCAGCAATTGCTTTTGGCGTAGTGGTAAGCGCTTGATCCTAACATGTGGTATCAGAGCAGGTCACGGGTTCGAATCCCATGGAGTGCATTTAAATGCCAAAGGCATGCTGTGCAGCCATTGACTTCTAGCGAATATCTTGTTAGTGCTGGCAGATGCTGGGGGGGGGGGATTGTTGGGTCATTGACCAACATCTTCCTAAATCGAAACGTGGCGATGGCTGCTACGCTATAAGAAAATAAAGTTGCGCATTCTCCATCAACAATTGTTTTTGGCGTAGTGGTAAGCGCTTGATCCTAACATTATAAAAAATACAGTTGTGTATATGAAAGGAGAACGATATCTTGAAAATCAATATCACTATAAATATATAAAGGAAGGCTATGAGATATTAAAATGCCACAATGAGAATTTAGCAATCTCAAATCATGAATTGTCGTTGAGTTTGAGTTATTCTACATTGATAAAAAATATATAAATCTATGAATGAAGGCTTTAATGTATTAACATGGCGGTGGGAATTTAGTATTCTCAAATTGTGGTTGAATTTGGTTATCCAATATTGATAAAAAGGAAAAATATTGGAAAATATAGTTCAATATATAAAAGGAGGGGGTATGGTTTGAAAATTGATATCAATATAAACATATAAAGGAACCTTATGAAACATTCGTTATTGGGTTAGCCATACACTTAATGTATTTCCGGCGCTTCACATGACATCATCAAATAGTACAAATATTGGAAGGAGGTAATGACATATATGAAAGGAGGGGAAATGCCTTGAAGATTAAAAATGTTTGTGAGCTAAAAATGCGACATCTGCCATCCAATTTTTGGATTAAATTGTAATTTTAAAGCAATGTGATAAAAATATTTTATTAAAAAAAATACACCTTTCACTTTCATTAAATGTAAAATGTTCATTAAAATCGAATAAATACAATCATGAATAGAAATATAAATACAATGAAAATCAATATGAAATAAGTGTTAGCCAGAAGTTATTGACATGACAAAATGATAATTCAATATTTTTTCAAATAACAAATTGTAGTTGAGCTTTGTTTAGCCCACATTAATAATAAACTGAAATATTGAAATAGACAGTTGAGTATATGAAAGAGAGACGTCTTCAAGTATTGGAAGAGTATTGACAAATGTAGAATGAAAATTTAGTATTCTCAAGATAACATCATAACTTTTCTATAACTTACTTGACATGTGTTCTGATCATCGTGCAACGCGCGATGTCAAACACTAGTATATATATAAAAGAGGGTCTAGGAGAGAGAGTGAAGGAGAGGCCTTCATGGCCATTTATCTATTTTCCTATAGTTTTGAGTTTTTTTTATTGTATTGGCATATTAATGAGAAGTTTTTCAATTTCTTTTTGATTTTTTATTATAGTTAACTATTATTATATATAATTTCTACCGATCAAAACAGTTATCTCACGTTTTATTTATTTATTATTATTATTATTATTATTATTATTATTACGATTATTATTATTATTATTCAAACATATGTTATTATTGATTTTTTTTCTTCTCTTTTATATCATTTAAAAATAATAGTAAGCTAACAATCAATATATATATATATATAAAGGAGGGCCTAGGAGAGAGAGTGAAGGAGAGGCCTCCATGGCCATTTATCTATTTTCCTAGAGTTTTGAGTTTTTTTTTATTGTATTGGCATATTAATGAGAAGCTTTTCAATTTCTTTTTGATTTTTTATTATAGTTAACTATTATTATATATAATTTCTACCGATCAAAACAGTTATCTCACGTTTTATTTATTTATTTATTATTATTATTATTATTATTATTATTATTATTATTATTATTATTATTATTATTCAAACATATGTTATTATTGATTTTTTTTCTTCTCTTTTATATCATTTAAAAATAATAGTAAGCTAACAATGATAATAAATCAAAACTTTTGTAAGTTTACATACCAAAATATTGAATAGAGTATTTTTGATTGGTAGATTTTTTTTTTGTTTTTCTTAGTAATCTAACAATCAATATATATATATATAAAGGATGGCCTAGGAGAGAGAGTGAATGAGAGACATCCATGGCCATTTATCTATTTTCCTAGAGTTTTGAGTTTTTTTTATTGTATTGGCATATTAATGAGAAGTTTTTCAATTTCTTTTTGATTTTTTATTATAGTTAACTATTATTATATATAATTTCTACCGATCAAAACAGTTATCTCACGTTTTATTTATTTATTTATTATTATTATTATTATTATTATTACGATTATTATTATTATTATTGAGAAATTTTGATATATATTGAATGATTTTGATGATTTATTTTTTCAATTGTCATGTAATTAAAAATTTAATTGTATTGATTATATATTTGTAGCTTTAAATTTTATTCATAAAAAAATGAAAAATGAAGTTAAAAAAGTAGGAAAATGAAAGGGTTAGAAATTAATGTGTTGATTCTATTTTAAAAATAAATCAAAATAAGGAGAAAAAAGATAAATAGGGTGAAAAATTTCTCTTTGAACCAACTATTGGTTGTTATTTTAATATATACTAGTGTGGGAACCGTGCGTTGCACGGTAGCGTGAATTATTTTGTTTAAGACTCAGAAATTATCTATATAAATATATATTAGTTCGTAAATAATATATATAGTGAAATTGTCTATATTCAAATGGTTTGTAAAAATTAGAAGAATCTAATTATTTGGAATTTTAATATATATATATATATATATAATATATATATATATGTGTGTGTGTGTGTGTGTGTGTATGTGTGTGTGTACGCACGTATGTATAGAGAGATAGAATTTTGTTAAATAATAAAGTTATATAGCGAAATAAAATGAGTAACATTAACAATAGGCGTGCGAATGATTTATACATTCACTACAAAAAAGAGGCCTATCAGCGACGGAAAATTCCGTCGCTAAAAGTCAATTCCGTCGCTGAAAGTCTGTAGCTAAATACCTGGTAGCTAATGCTTATCAGCGACGGATTAGCGACGGATATTAGCGACAGATTAGCGACGGAATTATTAGCGACGGATTTAGCGACGGCCGTAATTTAGCGACGGATTAGCGACGGATTTAGCGACGGAAATATTTAGCGACAAATTATTTTAGCGACGGAATATTTTAGTGACGGATTTCCGTCACAAATTCCGTCGCTAATATTAAAAAAATTAAAAAATATATAAATTCAAAAATCAGCATTTCCTGTATTTTATACAAATAATATGCCCATTAAGTTGACACAAATAACCTGTCCATTAAATTACGAATCATCCCAATAAAATAAAAATCCAAATGTATATGATTCTGTATTCATACAAAACAATGTACAATGTAGCAATCTAACTAGGGGGGAGGGAGGGGAGGGGGAAACTGTATCCCTGCTGCTGCATAAAGGCAGCAAACTGCTGCGATAATGTGAGTTGCTCAGCTAGCTGGGTAGCATGTCTGACCTGTTCCGCCTGCAACTCTTCATTGCGCTTCCTTTCGATCTCCAACTGAGCCAAATAACGCTCCTCCCGCAGCCTCACATCCTCCTCCATCTTTGCCATCTGCTCTCTCAACGCCGCTAACTGTAAATACAGTAATTGACAAAAATTAGTATTTATTAGCAATGAAAAGTAACAATATGATACATAACTAATATAACAAACATAACCAACATACCTCATCTGCCGATGCAGTCCCAGATGATCTCCCACCGCTACTGCTACTACACTCACCGGTCATAGCATAACGGGGATCCTAGGTCGACCAACCAAAAATACGGCCCTTCTTCCGCCCTCCAGCACTCTGCTCCCAAATAGCTGCCTCGTCAATCAGAGGGGAATCGGGAGTCTGGCTAGCCTGCACCTCATCCTTAAGCTCTCGAAAGCGCGTCTATGGTTACCAAAACAAAAACGGGTAAGAAGAAATTTTAGCAGCATAACGACTCTAAATCAAACATATCCAACTTATCTACTAACATAGCCTAACGTCTGCCCAACAGTGGCAACCCAAACTACATGTATACAACACACATACACACACACACACACACACACACACATATATATATATATATATATCCATTGCGGTTACCAAACAAAACATACGTTGAACATATTTGTATACACATGCATATAAACATATACAATACATATATTAAGTGTAATGGTTTTAGAAAACTTACGTGGATTATAGCCGCTTTGGGGTAAACGTACACCGGAGGATCAGTAGGCGGGTTAGAACCCGGAGGGCCCGTCCGATTCCCGCAGTACATCCGCTTAAACACCTCACTAGAGGTGGGATCGCGACCCCATGCCTGTGCCTACGATAGAAAATTAAGATAAGAAGTAAACATACAAACTAATCTCGGGTACATATTCAAAAAATTGAAGACTTACCATCTTGTATCGGTGCTGTCCAGTACTAATCGATCCCCCAACATGCCGTGAGGACACCCCGTCAAACTCGGTCAACCGATTGGCCTTACCGGTCCTAGACTTTGCTTTCCATTTCAAGAGATGATTTGTCTTTTAAGCACCTATCTATAAAATCAGGGTGAATGGGAACTCTAGAAGTTTGTGTTTCAAAAGGGAACTGATTTGTTTAATTTAACATATCCCTTTTAACCAGAACAGTTCCCGAAAGCCACATACATGTCTAATTTAACACATAAATATCGACAAAAATATAAATGAAAAAAAATATATTATATAATTCAATAATATACTATCTTATTCAATTGTCTCACATGGATATGAGTATGGAGATCAACAAATCATGGTAATGATATTTCTTCCATGAAAATTGCAACATTTTGATCAGAGAATTAATTCAACAATATTCACTTCAAAACTCCAAATAGGAACTGAACCCAAATTCAGAAAATTAATTCAACTTTTTGATTATTTCCAAACAAAAGTATCAACAGGAAATGAATTGCACAAAAAAGGAATATAAACAAAACACCCTAAAAGGCATCAATCTCAAAGTAGTAACATCGATCAAATGACAGTTCTAAAGATTCAATCACTCTGCATTACAACACAAAACTGAAGGGAAATTCTAAACAACAATCACAACGGAAAAACGATCAAGAACGAAGTTAAAGAAACGAGAAAAAAATGAAATTTACCTAAAATTAAACCAGTTTGCAATTCTGAACAACATACACTTTAGAAACCTGATTGAAATGTGTAGTTGAGTCACCTGATTGAGGGTTGAAATCGAATAGGCAGCCTGCGATGGCGACGGTGGTGCAACTGGCGGTCCTGACGGTGGTGCAGCCGGCGGTGGTCGTGACGGTGGTGCAACCGACAGTGGTCGTGAATGTGGTGCAGGCGGAGGTGTCGTGGTGCAGATTCCCTTTGGAGATGTAAAATCGATGGTGGTTTTTTTTGGGATGGTGGCTGCGTTTTTTTTAGATGTAAAATCGATGGGGTGAGGTTTTTTCAATTAGGGTAAAATGGAGATGGTGGCGGCTGCATAGTCAGAATAGTTAAAATGGATTAATAATTACTAAATATAATGAAAATAGTTAGAATGTCTAATTATTTAATTATTAATTACTAAATTATAAGTATTGTTAATTATTATTAATTATTAATAGTTAGAATGTCTAATTATTTAAAAACTAAATTACTAAATTATAAGTATTGTTAATTATTACTAATTATTAATAGTTAGAATGTCTAATTATTTAATTCCCCCCTTTTACTTTGACAGCGACGGAATACCGACGGAAATTCCGTCGCAAATTACCGACCGAAATTTCCGTCGCTAATTTGCGACGGATTTCCGACGGAATCAATTTTTAAATTAATTATATATATGTTTTTTATTAATATCATTAATTAAAATTAAATAATTCGTATTTTTGTTTATAAAAATATTTTTAGATTCACTCATTATTAAATATTTAAATAATTATAATTATTTATTATTAATTAAGTTATCTAATTATTAAAAATTATATAATAAATATTTTTATTTATTGAATCATTCTGTAATGTTGTATGCATGTATCGAATCGAGCTGTCTAATTGAAAAGAAACACTAGCTCAACACTAATAAGATACACTAGATCAATTTCCTTATAAAGGCCAATAGAACTGATGAAATCCTTTAAAGCCCGATAGGTCCATTAGGGCCCAATGAAACCCTTTAAAGCCTGATTGAACCCTTTAAAGCCCGATAGCTCCAATGAAACCCTTTAAGCCTGATTGAACCCTTTAAAGCCCGATAGATCCATTAAGGCCCAATGAAACCAGTTAAAGCATAATATAACCCTTTAAAGCCTTATAGATCGGTTAAGGCTTAATGAAAACCTTTAAAGCCCAATAGAACCGATTAAAGTCCAATATAATTAATTAAAGTCTAATATATCCATTAACACCCAATGAAACCTTTTAGAGGCCAATATAACCATTTAAACCCCGATAGATCCATTAAGACTCAATGAAACCCTTTAAAGCCCAGTAGAACCCTTTAAAGTCTGATAGATCCATTAAGGCCGAATGAAACCCTTTAAAGCCCGATTGAACCCTTTAAAGCCTAATGTATCAATTAAGACCCAATGAAACCCTTTAAAGCCCAATAGATCTATTAAGACCCAATGAAACCATTTAAATCCCGATTGAACCCTTTAAAGCCCAATAGATCTATTAAGACCCAATGAAACCATTTAAATCCCGATTGAACCCTTTAAAGCCCGATAGAACCATTTAAAGCACAATAGAACACTTTATGATTTATTAAGGTACAATAACAACGACACACACACACATACTATCGATACATTAACATGTACACATGCATACAACACATATGTAACACCTCAAAAATCAGAGTAAAATAAAACATTTAAAACCTGACAATTGACAAAGATAAATCCATTAACTTCCCATAAATGGGATCAGTCCTTAAGACTTTATAATTCTATACAGGGATTTCATCAAAAGAATGGGACTTAACAATGCCCAACATCAATACTAAATTATCTCCAAAAACCTCGAGACTCAAAACTCGTCTCTCCAAAACCCCCGGCACCCACCGCTAATGGAAACCTGTTATACATGTCATTTGAGAAAAAGTGTCAGACTATAAAGCCTGGTGAGAACATACAGTTTATAAAGCTCAAAAGATATAAACATCAGTTATCATAAAGAAATCTTTTCATAAATGTTTAGTTCGTAAAGATAACATTTCGCCACAACCGGGCCTCTTCGGTCCAAAACTCTTAAACAGTGATAAAAGGACCATTTTACCAAGGAGAGTGGCGAAACACAAAGTTAGGCCAACAAACCGAGTTACGAGCTAAACACTTGGAGTCCTCAGCAATGAACCCAGAGTCCGTGCTACGAAGTGAGATCGCGCTCCCAAGGGAAACCAATGTATACTCCTTCACTAGGATCACCATGAACCATGGCTAGTATCCGGCCTCACATAACCGTACCAAGTTGCCCCCGAGGAAACATGTGATCCATAACTACAACTTGGGGAATATAACCTCCCAACTAAACAGTCTACTCCAAAACCTAGGGATCCACTAGCAATGGTACGGACTCGTCACAACAACATATGTGACCAACCATAAATAAACATATGGTTACAAGTACATTTTATAAACAAAATGCTACTTCCAGTTCAACTTCTGGTAAGAACGAATACCATTAAAATGAGTTCATAATCATCCTTTTCAAACGACCACACATAATGTGCAAGTAAAATATCATTTTACTTCAATAAGGCGGAACCCGTCATTTTGGTCAAAACTGACCGGGAACCCCGAGAATCACCAAAAACTTCATTTATAACAAAATGTAGAGATCATAAAATCATACCGTAGAAATACTTCAGATTTCGCAAATAAGAGTTTTGACATGTATAAAGTTTGTAAAATGATAGTAGGAACTCACCGATAGGTTTTCGGAATAAAACCCGGAAAACCAGATAATGACCACGACGTAGAGGTGAAACTTAAAACACCGACCCCTTGCTAGAAACACCGGAAACTAGCAACTTAACTAGCCTTGAAGATCAAAAGAATAAAAAGAGAAAAAGAGGAGAGAGAGAGAGCTGAGATATGAGATATTTTTGGTAATATCTCTCAAATGAGATATTTGAAGCAACCTCAAAAAGCAGACCGTGCGCCCTCAAAGAAGGAAATGCGCACGACCCGTGCGCTAGCACTAGCCCTCATCCCTGGATCCTACGCACGACCCGTACGTTTTCTCTGAAGGAGGACGCACGACCCGTGCGTCCTGTAGACAGCTCCAACAACTTCCTTTTTCTTTACAAAATCCCAAAACAACGAAATTCGGGGTGTTACAATCCTCCCCAACTTGGGAATGATTTCGTCCCCGAAATCCCAACAACACAAAAAGGTGAGGATATCTTCGCTTCATATCCTCCTCGGCTTCCCACGTCACATTTGCTCCCCGGTGATGCTTCCACTGCACCTTGACCAAGGTGACTTCTTTATGACGCAACTTCTTAGACTTTCTCTCTAAGATGGCGTCGGGTTCTTCCACGCAACGATTTCCTTCGTCAACCCTTAACTCTGAAAGGGGAATGACGCTGTCTTCCACCGCCAAACACTTCCGGAGGTAGCAAACATGAAACGTGTTGTGTATTCTACTCAACTCCGGTGGCAGTTCCAACTGGTAGGCCTGCAAACCCACCCGTTTAAGCACTTTGAAAGGTCCGAGGAAACGGGGACTCAGCTTCCCACGCTTTCCGAACCGTATAATACCTTTCCACGGCGACACCTTGAGCATAACGCGGTCGCCCACTTGGAATTCCATCGGCCGTCTCTTCTTATCGGCATAACTCTTCTGACGATCTTGAGCCGCTTTCATTTTTTCACGAATGCACTTGACCTTATCGGCAGTCTCTTGCACGATTTCAGGTCTGGCAAACTACTTTTCTCCCGCTTCAAGCCAACACACGGGTGTCTGGCACTTTCGCCCATACAAAGCCTCAAAGGGTGCCATTCCGATACTCGAGTGGTAGCTGTTGTTGTAGGCAAATTCTACCAAAGGCAGGTGAGAGTCCCAACCGCCCCCGAAATCGATGACACAAGACCTCAACATGTTTTCCAAAGTTTAGATCGTCCGCTCGCTCTACCCGTCGGTTTGCCGGTAAGCCGTACTCAACTTCACTCGAGTACCAAGCTCTTTCTGAAATCCATCCCAAAAGTTCGAAGTGAACCGACTGTCGCGATCCGACACGATCGACAACGGTATGCCGTGCCTCGAGACCACCTCATCGATATAAAGCTTTGCTAGCTTATCCATCGGTAGAGTCTCGCGCATAGCCAAGAAATGAGCGATCTTCGTCAATCTGTCAACTATCACCCAAATGGTATCGTGACCTCGAAGAGTTTTAGGCAACTTCGTCACGAAGTCCATGGTGATGTGATCCCATTTCCATTCGGGAATCTCTAAAGACTGAAGACTCCCATACGGTCTCTGATGTTCGGCCTTAACTTGCGAACACGTCACACAACGCTCAACGTAACGTGCCATATCAAGCTTCATTACCGGCCACCAATAATGCAACTTCAAGTCCCTGTACATCTTTGTGCTTCCCGGATGTATGGAATACCTGGACTTGTGTGCATCTTCTAGTAACAGCTCACGGTTACCCCCGATCTTGGGCACCCACACACGACCGCTGAACAGTTTCACTCCACGGCTATCTTCCGTCAAGAGTAAACGCTGTTTGGTCATGACTTCTTCTTTGAGATTCTCTTCTAACAGTGCTTCCACCTGTGATGCCTTGATCTTCTCAACAAGGCTAGATACTAGCTCGATTCTCGAATGGGTAGCTCGAATACTCCCGCTATAGTCCTTCCAACTTAGCGCATCGGCCACCACGTTCGCCTTACCGGGATGGTAAAGCAATTCACAGTCGTAATCTTTCAGTAACTCGAGCCACCTCCTTTGCCTCATATTCAGCTCTTTCTGATCAAAGACATACTTCAGGCTCTTGTGATCCGTATACAGAGTACATTTCGTGCCGTAAAGGTAATGTCGCCAAAGCTTCAAGGCGAACACCACCGCTGCTAACTCCAGATCATGAGTTGGATAATTCTGCTCGTGTATCTTAAGTTGTCTCGAGGCATAAGTGATTACCTTACCTCGTTGCATCAACACACAACCCAATCCCATCTTTGAAGCGTCGCTGTAAACCACGAAATCTTCCGACCCTTCAGGTAATGTCAAGATCGGAGCTTCACACAACTTCTTTTGAAGGATTCGGAACGCCTTCTCTTGGGTTTCGGTCCATTCAAACTTCACATTCTTCCGAGTCAGAACTGTCAGGGAAGAAGCGATCCTGGAAAAGTCTTGAATGAATCTCCTGTAGTATCCTGCCAGACCCAAGAAACTTCGGATCTCGGACGGACTCTTAGGAGGCTCCCAATTCATCATAGCTTCAATCTTGGAGGGATCTACTTTCACTCCTTCTCGAGTGACTACGTGCCCTAGAAATTGTACTTCTTTAAGCCAAAAGTCGCACTTGGAAAATTTGGCGTACAATCTTTCTCTTCTCAATACTTCCAGAACCTCACGTAGATGCTGTTCGTGTTCCGACTCACTCTTGGAGTACACTAGTATGTTATCGATGAATACAATGACCGACTTGTCGAGGAAAGGTCGGCTCAAATCCATAAACACTGCTGGTGCGTTTGTCAGGCCAAAAGGCATTACAAGGAACTCGTAATGGCCGTAACGCGTTCTGAAAGCCGTCTTTGGAACATCTTCTTCTCTTACCTTCACTTGGTGATAACCTGATCGTAAGTCGATTTTGGAGAAACAACCCGCTCCTTGAAGTTGATCGAACAAGTCGTCTATTCTCGGAAGCGGATACCTGTTCTTCACTGTAGCTTTGTTCAACTCACGATAGTCAATGCACATTCTCATTGTGCCATCCTTCTTCTTGACAAATAAGACCGGAGTTCCCCAAGGTGACGAACTCGGTCTTATGAATCCCTTCTCAAATAGCTCCTGGAGTTGTGCTACCATTTCTTGCATCTCCGATGGCGCTAAACGATAAGGTGCTTTAGCGATCGGTGCAACGCCAGGCACAAGATCAATCCGGAACTCTACCTGGCGATCGGGTGGCAACCCGGGCAAGTTGTCCGAAAAGATATCTGGAAACTCACGCACGATCTTCACATCTTCCAGCTTTGACTTCTCCAGCTTGGCATCGATCACATAGGCTAGGAAAGACGAACATCCTTTTACTAAGCACTTGCGTGCCTTTGCCATTGTGATTATTGCCACTTCACACTTTCTCTTCTCACCATAGATGACAACGACTTCACCAGAGGGGTCGGGAAGTCGAATCAACTTCTTGGAACACACGAACTCGGCCTGATTGTTTGACAACCAATCCATACCGATTACCACATCAAAACCCCCGATTAACATCGGTAATAGATCGATCGAGAATTCTTTCCCTTCGATACTAAGAGTACACCGCCTCAGAACTTCGCGGATCAGAACTTGACTACCATCGGCTATTTCTACCACTAATGCATCCTCAAGACTAGTAGTGGGCATAGCAATTTTCTGACGGAACAATTCAGATACGAAAGAGAAACTAGCACCCGTATCGAACAAAATACGAGCAGGTACAGAGTTTATAAGAAAAGTACCCGATACCACATCAGCGGATGCTCTAGCCTCTTCGGCCGTCATCTGAAATGCTCGACCGGAACCTTAGGAGGGTTCTCCTTCCCTGCTGGCGCTTTACCCGACACAAGTTTCGGGCAATCTCTCCTCGCGTGCCCCGGTGCCTTGCACTCAAAACAGATGATCCCCCTGACCGGGCAATCTCTGACAGTATGACCAGGCTTCCCACACTTATAGCAAGTTGGAGAATTGCTGTAACAGTTACCGTGATGCTTGGTCCGACACCTCTGGCACCACTTAGCTTCCTGATGACTGCTAAAGTTGCGGTTTCCGACAAAAGGTCGGGTTCGCTTGGGAGGTACTGAACTGCTCTCCCACTTTCTCTTATCAGACACTTTCACAGAATTCTCAGATTTGTTCTTCGCGAACATCTCTTCCATGAATTGAGCTTCCTCCACCATCTCTCGGAGGTTAGAAGCTTTGGAATTATGGACCATCGATTGCATGTCCGCAGGTAGGCCATTCAGATAGGCCTTCATCTTATCCTTCTCTGTTGGGGTAGCGTGCCCTACCAGACCAGGCTTCTCCATAAACTGACGGGTGTACTCCCTCACCGTCAGGCTTCCCTTCACCAAGGACCGGAACTCTTTCTCAATTCGGTCCACTGTCCTCTCATTGCAAAACTCTTCTAGCAGCTTCTTCTTGAACTCGGCCCAAGACAACTGGGCCAACACCTCAGGAGATAGAGTGGATTGGATGATATTCCACCAGATGAGTGCAGTGTCCCTCAGCAATTGGGTACCGAACCGCACCCTCTGATCATCACCACATTCGGAAGAGCCAAAAGCTTGCTCAACCGCTCGGATCCACTTCACACACAAGATTGGGTCGTCGGAACCAGAGAACTCTGGGGGTCCGCAACCCAAAAAGGATTTGTAGGAACAACTTTTCCTACCTCCCGGAGCACCAAAAATCCTGTTCTCCTCAGCCCTGACCCCTGTACCAACGCCCCCAGAACCTGCTACGATATCTTCCACAACCGTCTCACTTCTACGATTGTTCACATCACGGTCCTCAATCACTTTTAGCAGAAACTCTTGCTGCTTTGCCATCTCTTCCCTCATTGCCAACATCATGTTGGCCATCATCTCAGAAGGGGAACTAGCATCCCTGATTACTGGGTGGGACGAAGCCAAGTCCACACGCGGAATGACCTCTGGCCCCCCACCTAGTATTTGCTGCACTGGCGGACGCACGACAACCTCAACTCCTTCCGGCTGATCAGCTGTGGAGGCTGTCGCTTCCAGTCCGTCAACACGAGTACGCGGTCTACCACGCGTATTCACCATACTGAACTGCTTCACAGAACAGAGACAAAGATAAGAGAGAGATTGAACAAACACAAAGGAAACGTACTACCACATTACCAATTGTCATATTAACAGTAATTCAAGCACTCTTACGTACAGTATCCTCATAATAACATTAGCTAAGTGAAATTATGAACATACAACACATAACGGTTCTTGTCACCACTACTACAACGCCTGATAAACGTATTTTCCGTCAACTCTAAGACTAACCCATCTTAAGAGCTCTACCCAAATCTCGCGGATCAATTCTTAGCATACGCAGTCTAAGTCTAGACATCTTACATTCATGCCTAGTTCGCTTAAACTAGAGCTCTGATACCAACTTGTAACACCTCAAAAATCAGAGTAAAATAAAACATTTAAAACCTGACAATTGACAAAGATAAATCCATTAACTTCCCATAAATGGGATCAGTCCTTAAGACTTTATAATTCTATACAGGGATTTCATCAAAAGAATGGGACTTAACAATGCCCAACATCAATACTAAATTATCTCCAAAAACCTCGAGACTCAAAACTCGTCTCTCCAAAAACCCCGGCACCCACCGCTAATGGAAACCTGTTATACATGTCATTTGAGAAAAAGTGTCAGACTATAAAGCCTGGTGAGAACATACAGTTTATAAAGCTCAAAAGATATAAACATCAGTTATCATAAAGAAATCTTTTCATAAAGGTTTAGTTCGTAAAGATAACATTTCGCCACAACCGGGCCTCTTCGGTCCAAAACTCTTAAACAGTGATAAAAGGACCATTTTACCAAGGAGAGTGGCGAAACACAAAGTTAGGCCAACAAACCGAGTTACGAGCTAAACACTTGGAGTCCTCAGCAATGAACCCAGAGTCCGTGCTACGAAGTGAGATCGCGCTCCCAAGGGAAACCAATGTATACTCCTTCACTAGGATCACCATGAACCATGGCTAGTATCCGGCCTCACATAACCGTACCAAGTTGCCCCCGAGGAAACATGTGATCCATAGCTACAACTTGGGGAATATAACCTCCCAACTAAACAGTCTACTCCAAAACCTAGGGATCCACTAGCAATGGTACGGACTCGTCACAACAACATATGTGACCAACCATAAATAAACATATGGTTACAAGTACATTTTATAAACAAAATGCTACTTCCAGTTCAACTTCTGGTAAGAACGAATACCATTAAAATGAGTTCATAATCATCCTTTTCAAACGACCACACATAATGTGCAAGTAAAATATCATTTTACTTCAATAAGGCGGAACCCGTCATTTTGGTCAAAACTGACCGGGAACCCCGAGAATCACCAAAAACTTCATTTATAACAAAATGTAGAGATCATAAAATCATACCGTAGAAATACTTCAGATTTCGCAAATAAGAGTTTTGACATGTATAAAGTTTGTAAAATGATAGTAGGAACTCACCGATAGGTTTTCAGAATAAAACCCGGAAAACCAGATAATGACCACGACGTAGAGGTGAAGCTTAAAACACCGACCCCTTGCTAGAAACACCGGAAACTAGCAACTTAACTAGCCTTGAAGATCAAAAGAATAAAAAGAGAAAAAGAGGAGAGAGAGAGAGCTGAGATATGAGATATTTTTGGTAATATCTCTCAAATGAGATATTTGAAGCAACCTCAAAAAGCAGACCGTGCGCCCTCAAAGAAGGAAATGCGCACGACCCGTGCGCTAGCACTAGCCCTCATCCCTGGATCCTACGCACGACCCGTGCGTTTTCTCTGAAGGAGGACGCACGACCCGTGCGTCCTGTAGACAGCTCTAACAACTTCCTTTTTCTTTACAAAATCCCAAAACAACGAAATTCGGGGTGTTACAACATATATACATCATATGCGATTACCAAACAACGTACACACGTACACATATTATCTATAAATTCATATCAATATATATATATATATATATACACACACACACATATACAACAATATACATAGATCCATCGCGGGTTAGCAAACAACACATTTATACATATATATATATATGCACACACATATAACACAGACTCGTGGATATATAACACACACACACACATATAACACAGACCCGTGGATATATATATAACACATAAACATGCATATATATAACACAATCATGAGAAAAAAAGAAAATTTAAAAATTCCGTCGTTAATCCGTCACTAATTAGTGACGGATACTAAATCCGTCGCTAATTAGCGACGGAATTAGTTCCGTCGGTAATTAGTGACGGAAATTTCCGTCACTGATTTCCGTCACTGATACCCCTTTTTCTAGTAGTGATTGTTTGTATTCATTGATAACATTAATGAAGTTTTTTTTTTATAGAAATGACGACATCTGAGATTTTATTAAAAAATAAATAAAACAAATGTAGACGTAAATGACATGGTAACTAATGGCATGTAATAAAAATATGTAAACAGAAAGTTAGGTTATAAGTAATATATAAAGATAATACTTGATCATTAATATAAATTACTATAGGAAATAATCCATTGTTAAAAAACTAATAATGTTTATAACTAACATGAACAAACAATATTAAATTTTTATTAGTACAAATTTCTAAGTTACAAATCATTATAAATAAATGTTTGTAAATACTAATCAATAAATTTATTTACTATCATCAATAATTTAATTTTATATTGACACTAATTTAATATATGGGTTTTTTTATAAGTTGGATATCAATGTAAATAAATGTATTGATTATAATACAAAAGTTAAAAAATTAAATAAAAATTATTTATACATATGAATGATTGTAATTAATTTTTTAGGTTTATATATAAAAAATTAAAAGATTTAACTATTATATAAACAAATATAAAAAGTGTTAGCAATTATATATATATATATATATATATATATATATATATATTATATTATGGAAGGAAAGAGAATGTTGTTTTTTTTAGCGTAAATCAAGAAATAAAGATAAAATGATTTACAAATATATAATTGTAATAAGTTATTTAAATTTTATGTTATATGAAATGATTTTTATATATTGATTATTTAAATTTAAAAAATTAACATTTAATATATTGCAAAAAATTTAATAATAAATTACAAAAAAAAAAGTTTTGACAATTAATGTAATGGAAACATTTCCATGTAAAAAAAGAGATAAGTATAAACAATGACTTCTCATTAAACTTGGATTTAATAGATTTTGTCAAATGTATGTTTATGATGCTAAAAAAATAATATATTTTTCACTTGAGAAATCTATTTGATAGAGATAGAGAGAACCAGAAGCTCAAGAAAACGAAACAATGGGAAAAGAGGAGGGAAGAAAAAAATAGGATAATGTTAAATGCAAACATAAATGCTAATTTAATATATGAGTTTCTTATATAAGTTATAAATTAATGTAAATTAATGTTTTTAAATAGTAATCCATGAATATTATTTACTACCACTAATTTTTAATTTATAAAGAGATTGATTATAATCCAAAATTCGAAAAATTAAATAAAAATTATTTATATATACAAATGATTGTAATAAATTTTTTAAGTTTACATATTAACATTAAAAGATTTAACTATTAAATAAACAAAAATAAAAGGTTTTAGCAATTCTCTCTCTCTCTCTCTCTCTCTCTATATATATATATATATATGATAAAGAGAGGGTTGTTTTAATGTAAATTAAGAAATAAAAGTAAATGATTTACATATATATATATATATATATATATATATAATTGTAATAAGTTATTTAAACTTTATATTATATGAAATGATTTTTATATATTGATTATTTAAACTAAAAATAAAATTTTAACATTTAATGTATTGAAAATATTTAATAATAAATCAAAAACAAATAATAGTTTTAGCAATTAATGTTTTAAAAACACTTCCACGTAAAATAAAATGATAGAAAAAAGATAAATATAAACGATGGTTTCTCATTAAACATGGATTTTAACTTTATGAAAATATAAGTAGAAAATATTAAAAAAAGAGGCAAGATGAACTTTGGTGATGACACATCAAATATTGTATTACATTGTGGATTTCATCAACGAATTGTTGTTGTCATCAAACATCTGAAACAATATTTAGTTAAGTAGTTTTAAATAAAGATAAAAGACATATGACGTGACATTATGAGAAAAATATTTAGTTTGAAGAATAGATGTGGGTATATGAAATAATGATGTTTTTCTTTTTGAAAATGATAAGAATAATAACTACTTTCATTTTGCAAAATAAACTTATTTATATGAAGAAGGACGTTCAAATGCAACTCATTTACATGATGCAACCCTTTTATCCACAACCCATTTTATTTTGCATAACAACCCCCTTTATGGGAGTTAACTATTTTAAAATTTTAATGTAAAGTGTGATTTTGGTTATCCCGTATTAAAGAGACATATTTAGTTTGAAGAATAAATGTAGGTATACGATAAGATGATTTTTCTTTTTGAAAATGATAAGGTTAATAACTACCTTTCTTTTGCAAAACAAAGGTATTTATATAACATCTTTATGTATATAAAAGGAATATGAAAGGCATAAGATGTTGCAATATACAAGTTAAGTATTTTAAATATTTATATATCTATTTAAATGGACAATCTACATATTACTACCTAAATTACTCATGCTACCGCGCAACGCGCGGTTTCCGCACTTAGTTACTATTAATTTTAAATCAATTATTTCTCCTTAAATCTCTATAATTATATTTGATTATGCTTATTAATACCCCTGATTATTTTATCTTAAAAAAATCAAAATTTGTTCCAACAACTTTTTTATATATTCATTTTAAAAAACATCATAGGGGTAGAATGGTAATTTGACATGAGAGGGCAAAATAGTAATTTTGAAAAATATATTAAGCAAGTCTTTTGTACGTATATGTGGTTACGGACATGAAAACAGATTTAAATGCAGTTGAACACACTCACTGTATAGTCCACACCTCTCCTCTGAAATCATTCTGAAAATTTTCACTTCCTTCTCCAATCACAACTTTCTCTCTCTAAATATAGATACAGGTACATGTGTCTATAGATTTTGTACGTGTTCACACTTTTTAGAGAGAGAAAAACAGTGTTAAAAAGAAAGACAGTTCTCTCCCTTCACGTCTCCAGTTTCAACTCTCTTTCTTTCTTTCTAAAAACCAAAAAAGAAAAAGAATCCGATCATGGCGAGATGTTTTCAGTTGAATCTTTGTTAGATTCACATGGGTTTTTGGTTTATTTTCGTCTTCTTCAAAGACCCTTTCGCTTTTGTAGTTTGACCCTCTTCAGGTATCCTTTTCTCTCTCTCTCTCTCTCTCACACACACACACTGAAAACACGATTATGTGTGAAAAGTTGGAAACCCATGTTTATTTTGTAAATTTATTTATGGGTATGAAATATTGATTTTAGATATGAAATGGGTTTTCATAAAGTTGTGATTTTTTTTGGAGTTTTTAGTGTAGAAGTTGGGGATTTGATTGGATTTTGGTGTTTTACTGTGGAATATTTGTTTATTTTGTCGGTGAGGTTGTTTGATTGCTTTGCATGTTATGATCGGTGTGTAAATTTGGTGATTTTTCGTATTTGGGTTTTATTGGATTACAAAATCAGTATCGGTTGTGATGATTATTAGTAAGTAATTATTGCTTTTTTTAATGGCAATCCATAAGAATAGTTCTTCATTTACCCTTTTTGTGTAAATGTTATGATTTTGCACATTTATGTGGGTTTGTATGTTATGATGATTAGGGGGTTTTCATTCATTGATTCAATTTAGAACTGTATTTTTGATGTGTTTGAGTTGTTGCATTTATGCTTTCATAGTTTGTGAAATTGAATTGAGAGGGATACCACTCTTGTCTCTTTGATTTAATTGGAAAGCCTTATTTAGATGGAAATTTTGTACTTTGGGGGGTTTGTTTTAGAATACCCATTTACCCACTTTTTTATGTAGAGATAGATTAAGAATGTAAGTTGATTCTCATATGTAGTTGCTTTAGATCATCCACCACTAATTTCTAAGCGTCCTAATATTTACAAGACGTAATTTATAGGACCAAAAACTAAAGTGTCCTATCAAAAATGTTGTAATAAGTTTGTAGGACGTTTTTTAGCGTCTTTAACAAGTTTTTTAGGACACTTTTAATACAAAACGTCAAATTAGCTATTTTATAGGACATTTTTAGAAAATGTCTTATAAACCCATCTTTTTTGGAGGACACTTTTTCAAATAGTGTCCTTTAAAATAGTTAATACGAAGTTTTTGTCATAAAAAGGTCCTAAAAAACTTGTTGCGATGCTAAAAAACGTGGTATAAACTTATTACAACATCTTTAGAATGCTTTACTTTTTTGGTCCTATAAATTAAGTCTTATAAAGTGATCTATCTGGACATTTGGAAATTTTTGGCATCTAATAAACCCAATTTTATTGTAGTGCACAGATAGTGTCTTTCTTTATTTTTGAAGTACATAATATTTATATACGACAAACACTCGTGCCCACATCTCACCTTTGGTGAGATTTGAAGGGAGGCTGGGCTCTAACGGTAACCTAAGTACAGTTGGACCAATGACCCTTTGGCGTTTCTTGCTTTCTTGTCGATAAAGGGAGATCCATGAGATTTATTATTTGCTCGATTCCTGTCGGTGATTTGACTTTGATATATTAGTTTGTAGTGATTACATTGACGGCATACCTTAGGTCCTTCAAAATAAAGTCAAATGAATTTCTCGAAAGCGGTGGGAGGTCGAGCAAGGGGAATGTTATCCGGATCCGACGCTTATCACACCTCAAATGACGCCACTCTTTTCTCAAGTTCGTTACCTGTTCTGCCTCATGAAAAATGTACGCATCCTCCCCACTAACTGCTATATTCACTTGCACTCAAACGAGACGTTAATTAGTCCGTTTCCTTTTGTTCAATATGCAGTGATTTTAAATAATACCGAGAACGATCGTCAATCTGTTGAAGGGAATGATTTGCTTGAAGATATCGAAGATCATATTGGAAGCTTGTTACCCGATGAGGATGAGCTCTTGGCTGGTGTGATGGATGGTTTTCATCTAAATTTGTTTCCTAACGGTGCGGATGAATCGGAGGAGATTGATCTTTTCGGAAGTGGAGGAGGAATGGAATTGGAATCGGATTTGATAGATAACTTGAATATTGGCATGTCGAAGGTAAGCTTGGGTGACGGGGTTGCCGCCAATGGGGTGGCTGCATACAATCTTCCGAATGGTGTCGGAACTGTGGCCGGGGAACATCCGTACGGAGAGCATCCTTCACGAACTTTATTTGTGCGTAACATCAACAGTAATGTTGAGGATTCAGAGCTAAGAACTCTGTTTGAGGTAAACATACACGAACTCAAAGTGTGCGGGTTTGGTGTGGACAGGATATAACAAAAAATTGTGGTCCCATGTTTGGCGCGACATTAGACTTGGACAAGACGGGATGAACCTAAATGGGTGGAACAAAAATCTTGGAGCTGGGACAATATTGGTGAATTACTAAACTACCCATGTCAAATTAAAACCCTAAAAGCTTCCGTAATTCTTTAACCAACCTACCTAACTGTCGCCCGTTTAATCCTGTTCGGAACTGAAATGGCGAGAGTGAGGTAGGTTGGATGAAAGAATTGTGGAAAGTTTCAGGGTTTTAATTTTGACATTGGTAGTTTAGTAATTTGTCAATCTTGGCCCATCTCTCAAGTTTTTGTTTTTATCTATTTTGGTGGGACAGAAAAAGTGCATTTTTGTCCCACTTGGGTCCTGACCCATTCTAATGTCCCACCAAACGTGGGACAACAAGTTTTTGTCCTGTCTCGCATACCAGACCACCCTGAAGTCTAGATTACTGAGATTATGGTTTGAATTTATATTTCGAGTCTTATCATCGACATCCGATAAACTAACATGCTCTTTATGTACTTTGTAGCAATACGGTGATATTAGAACATTGTACACCGCATGTAAACACCGCGGGTTTGTGATGATATCTTATTATGATATTCGTGCTGCTCGAACCGCTATGCGTGCGTTACAGAATAAGCCTTTACGGAGGAGGAAGCTGGACATTCACTACTCAATTCCAAAGGTTCGAATTACACCCTCGTCCTCCTTTTCTTTCTCTTTTCCTTCATTTCATAACGTAATTTAATAATCGTTTTCTGACCAGGATAACCCATCGGACAAAGATATAAATCAAGGAACATTGGTTGTTTTTAATTTGGACCCGTCGGTTTCATGTGACGACCTCCTTCAAATATTTGGGGTATATGGCGAGGTTAAAGAGGTAATAGTTTTCTTTCTTATCTACGATGCCGTTCCTTATGAAGTTAAGAGGCTGTTTGGCAGTTGCTGAATGGTTTAGTGCAGAATGATTAAGTGGTCTGAATGGTAATGTAAAATGAAATATGGTTTTTTGCTAATTGTTCATAATGAAATATGGGCTCTTAATGGTTGAAGGGAGGGTCAGGATACAAAATCATTAAGAGGATTTTGGAACCATTAAGAGGCAACCCTTTTTTTTGCCAAACAATATTTACCTCTTAGCGATTCAGAGGTTGCCTCTTAATGGAACCATTAAGGGGTAAACAAACAACCCCTAAGTTGAGGGTCGGCTCAACCTGCAAATAAAGGGTAAGCCCAGGGCTCCTCCCCATAGGTTGTCGGTTCGAGCCGTTGGGGGTTTTCCTGGTTGTTATCTTCAGGGCTCCATGAGATTAGTCGAGGTGCATGCAAGCTGGTCCGGACACCTACGGTTACCAAAAAAAAAGTTTCACGTTAAGTGAATATCTAAATGCTTGGGATGTGTTATGTGATAACAGATACGGGAGACACCGCACAAAAGGCACCATAAGTTCATCGAATATTATGATGTTAGAGGTGCAGAAGCAGCACTTCGGTCTCTGAACAGGAGTGACATAGCTGGGAAACGCATAAAACTTGAACCTAGTCGACCCGGTGGAGCGCGTCGAAAGTAAGTAACATCTGGATTCAAGTTGATGTGTAACCTCCAGCCGATGAAAATTTGCAATGTTTGACTACAGGGAGGTTCAATGGAAAACCTCAAAAAAATGGAAAACTGGATAACACTCTGGTAGCCCTTGATCTGGACGGTATGCACTTGTGCATACAAGTAAATTAAGTTGTTTTTTGGTTTTTATGCACGTGTGCATTATGCACTTGTGCATATGTACGTATGCATTTATAAATTACTGTGCATACCGTCCAGATGAAGGGCTACCAAGGCGTTCCTCAGTTTTCCGTTTTTTTTTTTAGGTTTTCCCCTGAACCTAACCTGTTAACCTGTTTGAATATTAGTCAAATGACTACAATGTTCCTCAATAATGACAAAATGGGAGAATCTTGTGAACCTGAATCACTGTCATTCTTATTTTTAGTAACAGTGACAAACGAAAAACTTAAGTGATTTTAGCTTGAAAACTTGTCATAAACGGAATCGTTCGCAATATTCATGGTACTTCCCAAAATGGGAAGTCTTGCGATTTCCATTACATGCTGCTGTCTAATCTCGAGACCCTTTTACTGCACTAATCAAACATTAATCGTTATATGATCGATTGTGATTTCAGCCTAATGTTGCAACTAAGCCAAGAGTTTGAGCAAGATGACACTCGAAGTATGAGACTCCAAGTGGGTTCCTCGATTGCCAACTCCCCTCCAGGTAACACATTTTGTAATATTTGTGATCTTTTAAAATACCGTGTGTTTCAATTGGGTTTAAGCATTGCACCCACTACGGAAACAACCGCTTTACTCTTTGGGGCAGAGGTCAGGTTGAGGTCAGGTATGCCTACATCTTACCCTCCCTAGACCCCACCTCGGGTGGGATATTATGGGTTCGTTTCGTTTGGTTTACTTTGCATCCCCATGGAAACAACTGCTCTACTCTTTAGGGCAGAGGTCAGGTTTGTGTATATCTTATCCTCCGTAGACCCCACCACTGGTGGGATATAATGGGTTTGTTTGGTTTACTTCGTTGCCCACTGTACCACCGTGGTTGAGGTCAGGTCTGCCTACATCTTATCCTCCCTAGACCCCACCTCGGGTGGGATATTATGGGTTCGTTTCGTTTGGTTTACTTTGCATCCCCATGGAAACAACTGCTCTACTCTTTAGGGCAGAGGTCAGGTTTGTGTACATCTTATCCTCCGTAGACCCCACCACTGGTGGGATATAATGGGTTTGTTTGGTTTGGTTTACTTCGTTGCCCACTGTACCACCGTGGTTGAGGTCAGGTCTGCCTACATCTTACCCTCCCTAGACCCCACCTCGGGTGGGATATTATGGGTTCGTTTCGTTTGGTTTACTTTGCATCCCCACGGAAACAACTGCTCTACTCTTTAGGGCAGAGGTCAGGTTTGTGTACATCTTATCCTCCGTAGACCCCACCACTGGTGGGATATACTGGGTTTGTTTGGTTTGGTTTGGTTTACTTCGTTGCCCACTGTACCACCGTGCAGGTGTCTGGCCACAATTTGGCAGTCCTATAGAACACAGTCCACTTCAAAGTCTTAGCAAATCGCCCGTCTTCACTTCAATGAGCCCTACCATCGGCAACAATTTGCCTGGATTGGCTTCTATTTTGCATCCTCAACCAGCAAGGATAGCACCGATCGGCAAAGATCACGGAAGAAGTAGCCACCTTGACCAAATATTCTCGAACGGGAGTTCAAACAACGGAACAGTCTTTCAACAGTCCCATTCACTACAAGATCACAAATTGAGTTCTTTTGGTGCTTCGAGTTCAACCGCTTCAGGAATTGAAACGTTATCCGGTGCTCAGTTTCTGTGGGGAAGTCCGAATATATACCCGGACCAAGCCAAAGGACCGAGCCATGGCTTTCCCACCACCACCAGCCAATCATCAACCATGGCTCATCCGTTCACTACATCCATCGGGCCACGTACACATGGGTTCTCTATCACAGGGCAACCGGGACCGTTCCTTGGTTCATCTCAACCGCACCATCATGTCGGATCGGCTCCATCCGGGATTCCCTTCGAACGACACTTTGGTCGCTATCACGAGTCTCCTGAAACATTATTCATGAGTCCTCCAACTTTCGGGGGCCTCGGAATAGGTCAAATCGAACGAGGTTTCTTAAACTCTCGTGCGTCTGTGAACAACGTTGCCATTCCGGGAAACATTATGGAAAATGGCTCCACTGGTTTCAACATGTCTCCCAGGGTGAGTCCTATGTTCCTCGGAAATGGACATTATCCCGGACTAGGATCCATTAATATGGAAAGCCTGAGCGACCGAAGCCGGAACCGTCGTGTGGAGCCCAATACAAACCAGATGGATAACAAGAAACAGTTTCAGCTCGATCTCGATAAAATTGCCAGCGGGGAAGATACTCGAACGACTTTAATGATTAAAAACATTCCTAACAAGTAAGACCTACTTCTTTGTATCCGATTCAAGAGTTTTAAGGTTTATATCGACATAAAATACGTTTGTTGTCCTGCAGGTATACTTCAAAGATGTTGCTAGCTGCCATCGATGAAAATCATAGTGGTACTTATGATTTTCTCTACCTACCGATCGATTTCAAGGTATACGATTTCATCTTGTTTTCCCTTCTTTGAGGTTTAGAAAAACTGATTGTCCTCGGCGCTTTGTGATGCAGAACAAATGCAATGTCGGGTATGCGTTTATCAACATGCTTTCACCGATGCATATAATCCCATTTTACCAGGTCTGCTCTGAAGACTATAGTTAATCTTTTGTTCCAAGGTTTAATCACAAAAATAGCCAAATTGGAGTTACCCATCACAAAATGACAAATGAAGACAAAATAACCACCTATTTAGCAAATAAGTATGAACAAAAGCTCTATTTTTCTAACAATATATTTTCCATTTTTTTTGCGAGATTTTAGGTTTTGCTCATGGTTTTTGCAAAGCGAGTCCACAACCGAATAAAATATGCCAATTTTGGTTATTTTTGTGATTATCCCTTGTTCACCAACTTACCCTTAAACTTTTGTAAATCGCATTACGTAGAACGAAGAAACTGTTGTAAATCTTTGAAAAGATTAAAAAGCCACTCTAATTTTGGGGTAGAGGACAGGTGTGCGTGCATCTCACCACCGGACCCTACTTCCGAGTGGGACATACGGAGTGTGTTTGTTTTGGTTTGGTATATCATGTAGAAAGAAGAAAATTCTAGTTAAATGTTAGTCTTTAAGTTAGAATTGGTTGGTGATGTACGTAGGTTTTCAACGGGAAAAAGTGGGAGAAGTTCAATAGCGAGAAAGTGGCATCGTTGGCATATGGTCGAATCCAAGGAAAGGCGGCCCTCGTGACCCATTTTCAGAATTCCAGCTTGATGAATGAAGATAAGCGTTGCCGCCCTATTCTTTTTCATTCCGAGGGATCAGAGTCTTTTGATCAGGTAACACATATGACTTCAAAAAGTACATGTTCGACTATTTGTTATTTACCTAGAATACCCGTCTACAAAAAGATAATAAAGATTCGTACGGACCCAAATCAACATCAATCGGGGTTTAATCATTCATAATGACGAGTATTTGATTAGCGTTTTCTTGTCAATTATTTACAAGTTACAGGAACCTCAGCCGTCTAGTAGTTTGAACGTCCAAGTCCATCCGTACTCTTCGGCTAGCCCTCCGGAAGATTAAGGGTAAGGGTGAAAATGTCTTTTTGACCAGTTGTAGCAGACTGCTGACTTTCGAACGGTACATACTTTATTATGATTATGTATAGAAGTAGGAAATCGAAAAGGTGTGAAGGTGCAAAGGGTTTTTGTGTATTTTGACGGGAAAAGAAAGAGGTGAATGACCTCGAAATGTATAGAGGATAGGTGGAGATTATAATCTATCTCCTGTTTTTCACCTCTTCATTTTGGAATTGTATAGTTGAAGAAAGGAACACTTTTGTGTTTCGTATTTAACTGTTATATTACCTATCTTATTGTCTGTTTGCACATGCTTTTGCGTCGTGATAACAATCTCTCGATCATTGTGGTTGAGGTAAGATCAGTATACATCTTACCCCTAATCCAAGTGGGAGTTACTGGGTTCGTTTGATTTAATTATTTGGCATCGAGCCAATGTCTTGTACTTTTCAAGTAATTCCCGCCTTTTTAGCACCTTCTTTATACATGAAAAAGAGTCTTTCTAGATAATAATGTATACGCTCGGGATTACATACAGGTTGTGGGTTCGAATCTTGTCGTGGGTGGTTGTGGGTTCAAATCTTTTTTAGAACCCCATCTCTTTTAGTTTCTTTACATTCATTTGGTTGTATTAAATGCTTCAGAAATGTAAAATGGAAATCAAGATCGCCTTTCGAATCGTCAATAAAATCAAATCAACAACACATGATTTGATCAAAAATAAAAACCTCACAATTTATAATTGGTGTTTACATAAGTTTATAAAACCAAGGTTTTCTAAAATACGTCCTTGACTACAACATTTTACACCCAAATGGGACTTCTGAGTTAGAAGTTATTTCTCGATGAACAATATTTCTTTTTCACCACAAAACAAACATGTTCATCTGCGGCCATTCGTGGTCATCCGGGGCCTTGATACCCATGGTTACCCAAAAACAAATAGAAAGGATAGATACAAACAACTTTAGCAAGCCAAAACAGTCTATATTACTCTCTTCTCGCTAATGTCGCTAAAATCCCATTCAACCAGAATTTGAAATCTAACACTGCAACTACACAAAACTTGAACATACATATACACATCCAGTCTATATAGATATATGTATATATATTACAAAATCATCATGTAATTCACTATGATTATATGATGTATGATTAGAGAAGCCATAAGGATGAGGTGGGTTCTTTCCAATCTGTAAGAAGTTAGCTCAGTACATAACAACTTTTAGCCTAACAGTTACAGCAGGTGTGAACATGTTCAGAAACAGCAAGTAATTATAGCCCACCAACAATTAGGTTGAAGGTTCGAATATTGCAAAACATTTGTGGGTGTGGATGCGTTTCGCCATATAAAAAATAAAACGAGCATACCTATGAAAATGGCAACTCCGTTATAGATCTTCA
This sequence comes from Arctium lappa, assembly GCA_023525745.1. NCBI lineage: Eukaryota > Viridiplantae > Streptophyta > Magnoliopsida > Asterales > Asteraceae > Arctium > Arctium lappa. Next base: position 83,143,796 of record CM042052.1, on the reverse strand, counting down.
AATGACCTGCACACAAGGCATTTCAAATTCGTAAATAGTGTGTTGCTAAGTGAGAGATGTCATTACAAGGATCATGTTGTGGCCTATCTTACACATCTATACCAAGCTGGCCTCACTTCTAGCATAGCAGGTTATTTAGCTAAATGACCTCTTGACAATTATTTTCTAAATTCATGATCATCAGACAAGTTTCTAGGCATGTTCTTCTATTGAGATGACATTCTCAAACCTATCAGATGGTCATGGATTTAATAAATAAAAAACTGTCAGAAGGTCATTTAACCAAAGCAATGGCATTCTCAAACCTATTAGAAGGTCAGCCCGTTTCTATCTGATAATAGGTCCTGTGCACACTACACTCTTCCGAATACTTGAAACTTCCACCGCTTCTTAATCCGCAAAGTGCCTGTATTACCATTTTTTCCCCAGATTCTGAACCTAATGATAAGGCACAAAATCCTCTAATGTAACTAAACCAACCTACCTCTAAATTTTTCTCACCCGTGAGGTTTGCATGTCTATTAGGCGAAAACATGCATATGCTTCAGTTCCCCACAGTTCACAATACACCTTGTATCGAAAACTTGCATATGCTTCTTAACAACTTGCGAGACACTTCTGCTGTTAAAAACTAAACGTGTCCTATTCTTCACTTCCTTTTTCTTTACGGAAGAACAGGCAGAAAACACACCTTGTGTCAGAGGATCTAATCCCTTGAAACATCAAACGATCTTCTATCACAGAATGAAACTGAAAGGCGAATTTGCTGATCAGTTTCAGACCTGAGAACTACCATAAAGGATGACACCTCATTTCAGTTGTTAAGAATCAACCCTACTTTCTGCTCACCCTGTTTCCTTCTACCTTAATTGCACACCTACAGTCTTGTGTTCTGTAATACCCATATATGAAATTCTCTGAACTTTTATCATGCTAAACAGCCAAGAAGGGTACTGATTTGTAAAGGTAGCAGCAAAAATATAATAAGGACAAAGAAAGGGATTAACAAATGGAACTTTTACTGTAACTGGATAACAAATATCAACTAAATGCTTTGCAACAATCACATAAAAACAGAGACAAGAGAAACCAAGATCATGCACAAAATAGTTTCACACCAAATGGAAAAAAGAAGGCAATGGTTTTCAGTTCATGTGTTCTTTCTATTTGCCTTACAATTTTTCCCAACATTAACTTTTTGTCCATGTCTATGTGGACATACAGATCAGAAAGGTACAATATGACAGAGGGTATTCAGGAAGGAGCCCAACAGCCTCAGCATTAAAATATTATAAAAAAGCACATATTAACCATGTTACAGAATGGGGGTTAGATTAGGGAGGTAGCAGTTAAATCTTCTGAGTACTAGGTTAGACTAGGGGTGTGTAATTATTCCTACCTTGGTTATGTTTTGCTGTACTTGCTTTTGTCTGCATGTTTTGTTTGTATGTTTTGACTGTTGCTACTTACTTCTAACTCTTTTCCAATTTTTAGCACTGCCTCTCGTGTTTTCAAGTTCTTCTTATGTTCTTTCTCAGCAATTTCTTTGAGCAAGCTGTACCCTTTCTTTTCACACACTTTGCACAAGGCGGGGTCTTCACATACACACAGGTAGAGGTCAGGTCTGCATACATCCCCCCCCCCCCCCCCCCCCCCCCCGCGGCAGGCGGACAAGACCCCTTCTCTTGGTGGGACTTATTGGGTTTGTTTGGTTTACGCATGTAACCATGTTCTCTTTTGCTCTTTTTACATATTTGAGGATGTTTGTTACGTTCTAATCCAGCACCCTAACTAGCTTCCTCAGAAACAAGCTTTCATAACCTTATATTCATTTATTGCAAGTAATTAACTTTATCATATAATTCGACAACCTTGTATGATCATGATTGTTTCTTGAGCAAGGATCATTACAGTTGAATGCAAATAAGCAATGACTCAAGACCTTATTCTGTAGTTTTTTTTGGTAACAACAACATTGACATTAGACACTTCTTCTATCTCTGAAGTCTTTTAGTCATTCTATGGATATCATATCAACAGCCTACACACAAACTATAAAAACTGCAAACAGAAACGACTCAGCAAAATAGAGGCTAGCTTAAGGCAAGACTAATTTCCAGCAGAGTAGTCTTCAATTGTTATACATAGAGAAGAAAGTACACAGAGCAATTAGCGATTTGATGCCCATCTTAACTTACGCATATAACGAAGATCATCAAATAAATATCAATACAGAGTCACATATCAGATTTTACATATATCCCAGAAAACAATCTATATGCACACCCTAGTGAGTTTCTAAGTTTCATCAACTGTACACTGTAAAACACAAAATTTCAGCAACTACAATCTTCCACAAACTATATTGAACACCTAGTGAGATGTCAAGAAGAGAAAAACACGGGGCAACTCAATGGCAACACCAGTGATGTTTTATTGTAAAGAAAATCATATTAAAAGCTCAAGGAGGAAGGTGAGCATCTAAAATGAAGGATAATTTAAAAATTGGAGCTGTAAGTGAGAAATAATGAGGAACAAGGGACACTTAATCCTTGTTACCAAATCTCTTAGCAATAATAGGACGGACATCTTCAGCATCAACCAGAGTCTCTAGGAAGGGAAGTAACGAAATTAGTGCACAATCTGATGGGTCATCAAACCAACTCTTAATTGGAATGCCATTATTCACTTGCAATCGGAAAACCTGAAAACACCACAAGTAGATGAGGCTTTGAGACAAATATATGTTTATAATTTCTCAGGAATTTTCCATCCCTTAATACCCAAACAAATAACTGTTATCTGACTATAACTAGTAGATGAAGTTAAAATATATCAAACATCCATTAACACCTCCCACCTTCACACATAAAAGGTTAAATAAGCAGGCCACTAAGAAAAGCAGGAAAAAGAACCAAAGAACCAATAATATCTAAAAAAAAGCCAGAAGAAAAACATTAAAAAGAATAACAAAGGAAAAAAGACGTATAATTTAAAAAGGCTAACCAGCATCATTTTACCTGTGGGGAATTGTCAATTATGACAACTTTGGCAAGATCAACACCTAAAACGGTTAGATCCTTGGTATAACTTCCATCTGCAAAGATACATGACTCTCTATAAGCTCGGCGAGAGATGAACTTTCTATCCGGGTCCAGTGTATCCAGAAGTTGGTTAGCATATATGCTTTGACTGGCTGTGAATACGACAATGTGAAACATTTCTGAAACTCTCTCCAAAAATGTCCTAAGGTAGGGCCTCTGCTTCACATACACAGTATGCTCCAACAAATTAGCAAATACTGGAAAGGTGAAGTTCGCATCATCACAATGTTCCAGTGAAGAGTGGACCAGTGTTTCTGTATACCAAAGAAGCAATAATAGTCATTGAATTATTTTGATGAAGTTAAAACTCAATATGAACAGCAGCTTGAGGCAATCAAAAAATCAAATGCATATCACTGCAGAATCTGACAACTGCGTAATATAATAAATTAAAGGATTTGATATGAAACCGGTATGAATCAATCTTATGTAAAAAAGCAAGCATTTTCATACCGTCTAGATCAAGTACTAGGGTTACAGATTTTGTTTCCCTTGATTCCTGGGGCAATCTGCTGGGACCAAAACTTGTAGACATTTCCGGAAGGTCTATCAGATTCCTGATGAACATTTGTGGATCCAAGCACTCTGCTGGATCCCAGTCTGGATAAGAATTAATATCAGATTCCTGATTGCAGGATTTCAATTGATGGATTGCTACATATATGCTTGAGTCCTCGGGAACGATGACAGGCTCAGAATAGATGCTACTATCTTCATACTGACTGCATGTCTCAATGCTATCCTCAAGAAAAGGAAGTAGCATATATCCATCAGCAGAAAATCTACTCAATTCATCCCAATCATAATCAAGTAAACATGTAGCCTCTGTAATGCCGGTAAATGTGGAGTTCCTTTCATCGCACGAGCTACAAACAATCATGTCGGAAATGAAAAAGTCTGACACATTACAGTTTTGATATGCACATGACTTTCTACAGGTACCATCCATGTCATTATCTCCACATGATGGCAAAAAAATATCATTTTCCCTCCCTACATAGAAGCAAGAAAAAAGGGGACTGTCAGAGCTGATGTCAATACATTTCTCGTTTGTCAAGAACATTATATGGAAATAAATACAACCATCACGCTATTATCGGTACACATGTCAATAAAAAAAAAACAAAAAAACCATCTGTTTTGCAAGCATCTACCTAAAGAGAGCATTGACAATTGATTATATATTTGGTTTGCCAAAATGCTGATTTCCGTACCAAGGTAAACTGTACACATATTTTTGTTTATATATAGAAACACTTTCTGCGACAGGATTTCAAATGATTCGTTCATCTGTGTTTCCGAAAACTGGACCCTTCTCCCACAACAAGGTTCTAATGTGGCCAAGCAAATAAACTTAATTTGTTTTATATAATTTCCTTAGACTATCTAAACATCTATAAAAACATGGGGAGAAGGTATTATTATCCCAAAGATACGAAAAAGCTAGCACACTGGCTACTAAATCAGAAATCAAAACAGCTGGATGACTTGTCCATTTGACTGGTAATATGACCTTATTTACTAAAGATTTGTGCTCAACAGAACTGACTAATGGAGATTCATAGATGGTTTGGAATCATATTTAAAAAACCACCACAAGTATCAAAAGAATGTGCAAAAAATATAAATAAATTACTACACAAGTAAGACACTCCGAATGTTGGTATGCATGTCAAAACATATCCTTGAATTAAGAACAGGTAAGTATGGAAAGCATTTTACTGTGTTCAATTCAGTATACTTCCTTATATTTAAGAAGGAAACGATTTCTCTGCAAATATAGGTGAAAAGAAATGAGTTCTCTGCAAGTAAGGCATCTGGACCACTTCAGTGTTTACCTCCATAATCGTAGATATTTGGTTCAATGTCATTGTCAATGGACTCCAGTATAGGTGAAAAGATTGTTTCAATGGTTGAGGAATTTGCTTGAGCATGATCCTGCATTCAATTGAAACTACTATTGTAAGATAAGAATGTGGAGAAACAAGAATGGTATTCCATATATAGCAGTTTAAGTGAGATAAATTATCTAACATCAATATGACAATAGACGATGCAACATGCCACGAGCAAGTGTGATGAGCTACAAACAGAAAAAAGACGCAAGATTTTAGGATGTCATGGTTGAATATTTTACCGTCCTAGAAATGATGCCACCATCACTTGAAGGCGATAGATGCTTCTGAACTTGAAGCATTTCTTCATCTGCCAAGTCACAGCAGTTGGTTTCATCACTTCTTATTTCCTGAACAGTTGCTTCACCGCAAAAAGAATCTGTACAAACAATAAAATGAAATCAAAGAAAGGAAAATCATCATAAAGATTGTTCTTTGTAATAGTCGAATTTACATAAACAGAAAACATGCAAAGCTAGAATAATGGACGAAACCAAAAAAACAAGCTTCTAAGTCATGTTAGATGGTGTACAGCACCAGTATATTAAAATATAAGCTTTGAGCTATAAGTAACATCACCCTTGGAAAGACTTATCAGTTCTAATTAGCTGAATAAGAACATGTCCTCTCAGATTCTAGCTAAATGTTATTATTTTAGTCCTGAAATAAACGAATACTGGACTAAAATAAACGAATATACTTTCTTATGAAGGTGAACATTTCAATCAAGATATCTAAGTGATCTCAGGCAAAAATTGTGTAAAGCCCCACAAGGCACTAATTAAATGGTCATATTATAACATTATAATAGTGTAGTTTCGCAGGTTCAGTGACCAACAATAAACTCCATGTATCCTACTTACTGTGCATAATCCTAAATTGTGCCGCTTAATAAGAATATCTTGTTAGCATTTAACCACTAGAAAGAAAGTTAGCACTACAAACTTCATATGAGATATTCAAGGGCAATTGCCAAGTTCGGTTATCACCATCCTGCTTGTTAGGAATACAAGTGTCAAGTTCTGCTTCATGTTGAAAATTCCTGACGTGAGAGAATGAGTTCTTGGATATCTTGCTTGATTTTTGACAGACATGGAGACCATTGTTTTCTGTTAGAGAGTCTGCTGACGACTTCGTCTTCATCTTTAGTGATGGCATTTGATTTGTACCTTTGTCTATCACGGTCTAGACTCAAGAACATGAGTGAGTAAGTACAATCCCGTTGGGTGTAGATATCAGAAGCAACTGTCTGTGATTACCCAAAAAAGACAACCAATACATTAGTCTCTTACTTAATACATGTATGAGGCAAAATAAAAGGCTAGCTTGCTCCATATAAGAGAAAGACGAGGGTAAAATTAAACCATCAGCAACAATATAAAACCTATGCTAAGATCAGAAACTAGTGAATTTTTCATCTTCCCTATAGAATCACATGTTACATGGGTGCCCAATGGTCGGCAGCTTACCAGAATACCAGTTTAGCACCCCCAAAAAAATCATCAGACATCCAAAGAGCCAGATAGACCCACAAAAAAATATTTAGAAAGGACAGTTTTTGAATTATAAACTTATATACTTACTTTATATCTTCAAAATTCATTTTGGATAGAGATAAAGCAGGAAAAACAAATTAGTTGAACTGCTGTGTACTTGTGGATCTTATGCACATCAAATTCTATAAATCAATCTCAAACTAACAAAATTCCAATTCTACTATCAACTAAACATTTTCCTAAAAAATTCTCACAAGCAATTCAACCACTAAGAAACAAGTTAAAAGGGCAAAAATTCTGACTGAAGAAAAAAGGTATGTCTTTCTATATGTAGATCTAACGTTTTCAGATACATATAAAGCGTTAGAAGCTACAGCTAGATATTTGTATCTTTTGTGTGTGTGTGTGTGTGGTTACTTACTTCGTAATCATGCCCCTGTGCCTTCAATCTCATAAATTTAATCACAATTAACAAAATCCAGATTTTAATCTCAACAAAACATCATTCCAAATCAAAAGTCAACCCACGGAATTCAACACAGACACATACCGGATTACAAAGAAGACGATCATAAATGAATTTTCAAGAATAGAAACAGTAATTCACCAAACTTAATATAAAACCCTAGAATAACTACAAACCTTGATTAAAACGAAGCTGGTTTATGAAGCTGAATCATCAGCAGTGAACTCCAAATTCATACGTACATATATACACGTCTTAATTTAGATACATACTATGAAATTACTTGGTGCATTCGATACTATTTCACTGATTTTCGGTATTCAAAGATCAAACAAGTTATCAATTTCAACAGCAAAATCAATTTTTAATTACCTGTGTAGCAAAATCAAACTCAGGTCCTTTCTCTCTCCCCCTCCCTCCCTCCTTTATATAAGCTGATTTAAATTTTCATTTAAGCCCCGCTTCTTTTAACAAAAGGCAATATGGTCCTTTTAAGTTAACTTCTTTCCTGCTTATCCCCTTAGAAAAGTAGTTAACACCAATAATATAAAACACATACACACATATATATGTGCCTAATCAAATGAGAACTCTCTAATTTGAGATAACCGTGAGATCTAATGTGAGTCACTCAATTAAAATAATTATGTATATTTATTATTTATATTATAAAAGGTGAATTAGTAATTTTGGGATTTGGATAACAGCGAAATAAATTAATTATCATTATTATAGAAAATTTCATTATTATCTCATGCAATTAAAATTTTCAAATATTAATCTTATTAATTTTCGTAACAAAATTTGGGTCTCTTCCAACACCACTAAAAAAGGAGATCACGGTATATCACAATATGCAAAAGAATGTATCACTAAGGATAAAAATCATGAAATCACATTGTATCACAACTTGTATCACAGAGACAATATTCAAAGAGTGTATCATTGTGGTAATGTTCACGGTCTTCATAAAGTTTTTTGAAGATATCACAATGGTGGCATATATAAAGTGATAATGTATCACAACATGTATTACAAGAGATATGAGTTTGAAACTTGTAACGTTCGTTGGAAAGATGATAGAGAAAAAAAGTTAATTACCACTATATTATCCATTGAAAATAATAATTATCAAAAAATAATCCATAAATTAAAAAAAATACTTTACCCTTAAATATTATCTATAAATTTTAAAAAAAATTAATGGATAATTACTAAAATTAACATTATTAATATTAGTATTGATTATTAATAATGAGGGGTTGAAATCGGATCTCACAGTTATCACAAATTAACGAGCTTTTCCTATATATAAACACAATTATATATGTGATGCATATTTGCCACCATAACACGTCTTAAAAAAACGTTGTGGCTTCAATGCAACTCTTAAGGCTTGAGTTTTGATTTCACTGTCAGTGTTACGTCATGTAAAACCTTGATTATTGATATTTTTGAAATATATATAAAATTTCTTATATTTGATGTATTTTTTAAAATAGTCAACAAAAGATACTTAAACTTAAAAATCATGCCATTGTCAAAGACTCACATGAAGTTAAATACCATTTGATTTTGTTTGATACTTTCCTCAAAAATTGTAGTAGAGTAATCTTGTGATAATTGACTAAAGTACAGGGGGTGTTTTGAAAAATTTAATGATTGGGAAAGGTGGCCGTAGATATGGAGGATTGTCAATAGACTAACTAAAACTAACGGCCAGGATTGAACTTCTCTCCAAGTTCAATTTACCAATAGGATTTGTACACGTCGCTATAACAACTGCCATACGTGGTGGGTTGCAAAGAAAACTAATAATTTATCTTTAAAACACAACATTGTTTTTTTAAAAATTAGTTTAATTAAATTATTTAGTTAATACATCATAGGCTATGTTGTGATGATTCACAAGTCTAATAAGATAATCCGTTAGGTTTTCCATCAAGTCTTAGGGGGAGTTTGGTTCACAGAATCTAATGGAATCAGAATGTTGAATTTTATTGACTATATTTTATTCGCTTGTTTGGTTCAAAGTTTTCAATGGAATGAAATCTTCTAATTCCATTAAATTCCATACCTAAAGGATTTTAACATTCCATCAACAAACCCAAGTATTTCAATGGAATAAAATTTGTTATTTTCATAATTCCAAAATTACCCCTTACCCCAAACTAAACCCTATATATTGATTATCAGCAGACACCAACTATCTCTCTCTATCCTCTCCTTCTCTCTCTCTCTCCTCTACTCTCTCTCTTTCTCTCTCTCTCTCTCTCTATCCTCTCTTTCTTTCTCTCTCTCATCTCCTCTCTCTCTGTCTCCTATATCTCTCCTCTCCTCTCTCTCTCCTCTCTCCTCTCCCTCTCTTTCCTCTCTCTCGACATCATTCGTGTGCTAAGAGTTTTCACACCTCATTAAAGTAATTTTTGTTTAAAAAAATTAAAATAATTAAAAAGGGTATTTTGGTCATTTTCCAAAATTTCATTCCAATCCTGAAGCTACAATCTGTGAATCAAACAGAAAATTTTCAATTCATTTATCAGATTTCATTCCAATTTTGTCAACAAAACATATGGTCAAACCTGACAACATTCCATTCCAATTCCTTCAAAGTTAAATTTCTTTGACAAATTCTATTCTATCCAAAAACATTATGTGAACCAAACGCCCCCTTATAGAAAAAGTTATCCGTGTGGATTAATCTATCCTGTAGATTGGCTGTTTGACAATTGTTGAATGGTTTGGTGCAGAATGATTAAGAGACTATTATGATATAGTGTGAAATGAAATATGGTTGTTTGCTAATTGTTTAGAATAAAATCAGGGCTCTGAGTGGTTAAGACGAGGACAAGATACAAAATCATTCAAGAGGGTTTTAGAACCATTAAGAGACAAACATTTTTTTTGTCAAACAAGAGTTACCTCTTAACCATTCAGAGAAACCATTAAGAGGTAAACAAACAGCCTTGAGAATATTTTTGTTTGAATGAGTTTTCTTTGAATGGAGGGAACGTGTTTTGTATTTTTTAATTGTGAGTAAGCTTGAAAAAAACTTGGCTTTTGTATAAGTTCTCCTAAAAGCTTACTGAATAAGCCAATTTTTATATCACCAAGCCACTACCAAACAGTCAATGACTGAATAAGTTGCGAGCCCGATTAAACTTATTAAGCTACTAACAAATAGGCCTTACAAAAAAGATGATTCTAAGAATTTTGATATCTTGTGCATTACACCATCATCTAGTGTCATAAGAGTCCTTTGAACCTATGCAGAACCGCAAAGATACCTATACCTTTATACTGTGCGAAGGTTACAACATTTACATAATATAATTTAACCTTTCAATACAGGGTTGAACGGAAGTTACAATCTTAACATAATATAACGTAACATTCACTCAATATAATTGTATCTTCACTGTACTCGCCTATTTCCACATGATCCCCGACTCTTCGGTAGACACATATAGAAAAGAGCATGAACGTGTGTTTTACCCGTGTTGCTTTTGGCACTTGGATAAACGTTCAACGACTTCATTCCATGCTGTAGACAACACGAAGCTAGTCGAGTGAACAAGTGTAAAAAAAAATTAGCATCATTGAGATAGATCGGTGAAGATACCTACCTGGCAACTTTTTATAATCAGGATCTATTCCGTTTCCATTTATGTCCAAATGATTTGGTGTGACGTATTTGCCAACAGTAACCACAACGCCAGATCCATCATGAAGTTCAAATACGGATTGAATCAAGCCCTGATAATCGTCAAGAATGTTAGAATTTACCAATAACTAATCGGTTAAATTCAGTTAGCAGAGAAGTAGACCTTTCCGTAGGTCCTTTCACCAACAAGAATGGCTCTACAGTTGTCATGAAGTGCAGTTGCAACCTATAAGAAGTATCACTATCACCGGTTAGACTTGTATATATACATATGTATGTGGGGTGGGGTTGGGTTCCGGTGAGAGTGAAAGTTATGGTGAGAAAGGTAAGAACTAAGAAGGGATCTCCACCCTTGGATGCACATTAGGATAAGATGCACCATATTAATACCCGTATTAAGCACGATTCATGGGTGGATTTGAGAGTAAAAGTGATCAAGGGTTCAGATCCCTTCTTACCTTAACTCTTCTTTTCACACGATCCTTGTATATATGTATGTATATATATATAGAGAGAGAGAGGGGGGGGGGGGGGGGGGGAGGTTCAGGGGAACCCCAAAAAAAGGAAAAACCGAGGAACACCTTGTAATATGCACATGTGCATACAAGTACTTGAAACTGTTTTTTGGTTTTTATGCGCGTGCGCATTATGCACATGTGCATACCGTCCAGATAAACAATTACCAAGGTGTTCCTCAGTTTTCCATTTTTTTGCAGTTTTCCTTTGAACCTGACTCTCTCTCTCTCTATATATATTTATATATATATATATATATATATCACTACTGATGAGCGAGGTTGAAGAAGATGTAAAATGGTAACGGGAGTGCTCACTATTTCACTTGCACTAGCAGTATTTTTGTTCACCAAGACCTGGATTAAAAAACAATTAAACAAGTCATTAAGTTTCTGATTTATTGGAGTCCCACGTTGGCTAGACTTAGAACCATTTATGAGGTTCCATGTATTCTCACATGATTCAACAACTAAAGAAACAAAATTCACGAAATGCTCTCAAACCCACTACCAGTTTTATAACAACATTCAAGTTTTCACATAATTCTACCAAGTAGGACTTGCCAAGATAGAGAGGAAAGAGTAGTAACGTTACAGTAGATATCGTACAATGACAGGAGCTGTAATAAGAGGCACCGTTTCTGCTACTATACTTTTTACGCTCTCAGGTTCCCTTCCAGCAGTATATATTACCTGTTAAAATAGATGCAACATAGAAATGGCATTAATGGCAAAATGGGAACTAGAAGAAATGCAAGTATTATACACTTATAGATGTAAAAAGGGTGTTAGATCACTTACTGTCTCCCCTTCATTTAGAAATAATTTCGCAATTTCAATTCCCTCCTGAAAGGAATATTTGGTGATCAGATTTGCAAATAGAAGTCAACCGTAAAGTACTTGATGTAACTAGAGCATAAGCTACTAGTATGCAAGCGTACCTGTACCAATCCACCAAGATTATCTCTAAGATCAAGAACGAAGAATGAAGCACCCATACCTTGAAGTCTCTTCATTGCTATCAAAAAAGCATAAGAAAATTTTAGTTTCAAAAAAGGAAAGAATGAGTTTAGCATTTTTATGATATGATCTCTATGAAAAAATGAAAATGTACCCGTAACCAAATCCTTTCTAGCAAGTGCATTGAACTCTTTCAGACGCACGTATCCGACTGAAGTGTTGCCATTATCTATTTGTTCCAAGCGATAGAACACCGGGGTCTTGGCAATAAGTTGCCTTTGGACATCAATAGACTGTACAGGACCACAATTACCATGCTTGACCTGAAAAATCATAAATTTTTGTCACAAGGTCAGATGAGGATAATTCACATCACTTCGTAAATACAAGTGTTTATTTAGGATAACCACCATTATGTTTACGGATGTGTCATTGGGGCCCTGTAATATTGATAAAGCTTCAAAGGTTGATTTCCCCTTCACATTTACTCCATTGACAGATAATAGTTCATCTCCCTGTAGAAAGATAGATTGCACGAAAAGTCAACCAAATCAAAATGCGCCTCTATATACTCGTGTGTGTGTGTGTGTGTATATATATATATATACATGTGAAGAAATACATATATGTACAGGGTTAGGTTCCGGTGAGAATAAGAGTTATGGTGAGAAGGTGAGAAAAAAACCTTCATATACCTTCAACTACCTTTATTTACCTATTTTTATCATCATGACAGAAACTTTAACAAATTCATGCATGCATGTATTTAGAGAGAGAGAGAGAGAGGATTAGGAATTATAAGTACCTGTCTTACACCGGCTGTATGGGCAGGGCCATCCAAAATGAGCCCCAAAACCTTCAATTTTACTTCGCCATTTTCGTCAGGAATCTCCCTAAGGTTAACTCCAATTCCAGACATATCATACCTCGCCATCTTTGAGAACTTTAAATATCGACGAAAGGAACAAATGCCATGGAATAAGACACTGGAAAGTTTGTAAGTGAAAACAACAATTATATAAGACATCAAATTCAAACGATGAAATAGTTCATGAAATATTTATATTAGTATTAGACTATTAGGTATGAACATATAAAATTATCACTTGATGCATCCCAAAGAATACGACAACTGGATTTTGAGATGTTTCAAGTGATTGTTGCAAATACCAATGATTTCGGGCCCCAAATAACATGAGGTCCAATATGACAACCCCAACAACATATGGATACGGATCGAAATGTGCTTAATTACTCCAAACAACAACAATAATCACCGATATGCAACCAAGCACATAAACAACTTCATAAGGCAATATAGATATCAAAAGCAAGTAATTGTTGCAACTACGAATGATTTTAACGTGGTTTGTGAGAACCAAGTACCTCCGCAGGAGAAAGAAAACGCGTATAAGGGTCGCCTAAGCTAGATAACATCCTCCGTATGACATCATGAGCTTTTGATCTTGTTTGGAGCGATGTACTCATAATATCTTCCTTCTTTTGCTATAAGATAAACATTACATATATCATAAACAAACCTTTGCATAGAAACCAATTATGAGCATAAAAGTAATTCAAGCAATATGTATATAACACAAAAACATGGTGGATTTAAACCTTTTCAATAATAACACACATTAAACTAATAACATCAACAATGAAATGCTGAAGTTAAAAGATTGTAACTACTTTTCCAGGCCAAAATTTCGAAATTCATTAATGAATAACAATCCTGCCAACAAGAACTATTGGAAATAAGTGATACATTTCGTTTCAAACCCTAAATTGGCAGATGACAAGATTCAACAGCTAGTGAATAAACTAACGAACAAATATAAACCCTACAAATAGACACAAAAAGGTTTTGTGAAAGAACGAGATGCATACAAGCCATGATTGAGGAGACCATCGATTCCGATCACTACCAAGAAAACCATCATTAACAATCTCCCATGCTTCCTTCACAATCTCTTCATTTGTCACCAATTCAGGCGCCTTTTCAAGCCTCCTCTCCTCTTCTCTCCGTTGATCTTCTTCTCGACACTCCGATTGGAAGACGGAAGGAGTAAAATCCGAAGCGATTGAAGGCGGAGGAAGTGAAGATAGCGGTGAGAAGAAGAGGAGATTGAAAGAGATTGCAGCTCCAGTTACTAAAGAGACGAAAGAAGGTTTTTGAGGAGTGATAAGAAGAGGCTTTTGACGGCAGTGATGAGTGGGTGGTGGTGGTGAGAGTGAAGAAGACGATGAATTACAGAGGAGGAAGACCCTCATCTTCTTCACTCACGGAAGAAAAAGAATTAGGATAGACAGTTTTTGAATTATGTACAAACTTAAAAAAAAAGTGATTATTAATTTATGTGATGTGAAATTGGAGTTTTATAAAAATTGTTTGGATTATCTTAAATAATTATGGTGCTTATAATTATGGTACGTTTGATTTGTGGGATTGGAATTGATTTGGAAGGAATTTGGATTTTAAATCCATTCCAATCCTGCATTTGGTTTGCAAGAAATAATTTCGTTGACCGGATTTCAAATCCACCATTTTAAAATCCCTCATATGATGTATTTAAAAATCATTGGCATTGTGCCTGGATTTGAAATCCAAATCCGATGGATTCTAAAGTTAGATCCATACTTCAAATTGTATCGATCCAAATTCGACGTTTACCAATAAAAATAAATTCTTTATAAAACAAACAAATAATTAAAAAAAACTCAATCCAAATCCAAATTCTACAAACCAAGCAAGACTTGTAAATGAATGAATTTGAAATCCATTCCAAATCCTACAAACCAAACACACGAAGGGATTTCAAATCCTCCAAATCCAAATCTCTCCTTGAAATCCAATCTATTTCATTCCAATTCCGCAAACCAAACGCACCCAGTTTATATTGTGCATCTTCAACAGTTATGCTAAATTTTTTCTAAGATAGAGTAAAGAAATCAAAATATCTAAAAAAAATTGCATTCAACTCCAATGGCTATTCTATTTTACCAACTATAATATTAATCATCTTATTAAAATATTCAATTTATTTAATTATATTATTAAAATATTCAATATATAGAAAGTTAGGAGATGAACAGTTTGCTTTTTCAAGGTAATAATTAGCTTTTGAAGAAAACTATTTTTTTTTTTAATATTTCTTTAAATTTAGAGATTTTTACAATCTTTCTTCTCTTTTTCTCAATTTTAGCATATAAGATAGCATAGCTGTTGGAGGCTTGGAGCAACAAAAATGATAAAATCCCTTTTTTTCTATTTTAACATAGTTGTTAGAGATGTTGGCTACAGGGCCATGAGGTTGTGACATCTGTCACAATAGCACCAATGGTACTAAAAGTGTGGTAGTCCCAGCTATAGTGCCATGAAGTTGTGACATATGTCACAATAGCAATGGCAATTACCAAGTGGTTGGTCATCCCAACGAATGTTCAATGTATTTATGACAATGGTGTAACACCCGTAATTTTTGGGTATGTACTATTTCAAGTAAGTGTAGAAATCGATCTTTTGAGGGAAATAGAGGAAATGGGATTTTGGGATAGCTAATGTTAGAAGATGAATATGGTTGAAGGAGACGATGAATTTGCTGAAGGTTTGAAGCCTCGATATATTGATTGAGAGAAAACGTACAATACGAAAAGTAAAATAATGAGTAATCTAACCTAGACTACAAGATACAACATATATATACGTAGGCTAAATGGGCTTGGACCCTAACATGGGCCTGGGCCCTCTATATACATTAACATCCCCCCTCAAACTCAATCGGGAGAAGAATGAGCCAGATGGAGTTTGGAAACTAGATCATGAAACCGTCCTGGTAAATGAGTTTTAGTGAAAATATCAGCCGGTTGATCAAGAGTCGAAATAGGAAGAAGCTGAATAGTCTTATGAGTCACATGTTGACGAACAAAGTGACAGTCAATTTTAATATGTTTCGTTTGCTCGTGGAAGACATCATTGTGAACAATCTGAATGGCACTGTTGTTGTCACACCACAATGGAGTTGGAGACTGTTGAGGAGCCCCCATGTCAGAGAGTAGCCAGCGTAACCACACAAGTTCTTGAGCCGTGTCAGCTAGTGCTCGATATTCAACTTCAGTACTGGATCGAGCTGTGAGAGATTGTTTCTTGCTTCGCCAGGATATGAGAGAGTCGCCAAGAAAGAAACAGTAGCCAGTAGTGGAGCGATGATCAGTCATGTCACTGTCCCAATCAGCATCAGAAAAACCTCGCAAAGTCAACAATGAGGTGGATGGAAAATGAAGACCATGAAACATGGTCCCTTTTAAATATCGAAGAATGCGCAGGACAGCAGCGTAGTGATCAGAACAAGGTGCAGACATGAACTGACTAACAGTATGAACAACATAGGCAATATCAGGTCGAGTCACTGTCAGATAGACAAGTGACCCCACTAACTGGCGATATAAAGTAGGATCACGTAGAGGTGGTCCAGCATTTGGAGCCAAATGAAGGTTGTGCTCAAGAGGAGTGGATGTTGTTTTGTTGTCAGTAATCCCAGCCTTCGACAAAAGATCTGAGGTGTATTTGGCTTGACACAGATAAAGTCCCGATGGATCAGAGAGCACCTCAAGAACAAGAAAATAGTGTAAAGAACCACGATCCTTCATCTCAAAACATGAACTGAGAGATGACTTCAGATTGGCTATGCCTGTAGAGTCACTGCCAGTAATAATCATATCATCCACATACAGGAGAAGTAAGATTGTGCCAGCCTCATTGGTCCGAGTAAACAGTCCTGAATCATAGTTGCTGGGTGAGAAGCCCAAAGAGGTGACTGTGGAACTGAATTTCTCAAACCAAGCTCGCGGAGCTTGCTTTAGGCCATAAAGAGCCTTCCGAAGACGACAAACATGACCTTGTGGAAGTCGAACGCCTGGATGATGTGTCATGTAGACCTCCTCAGATAAGTCACCGTTCAAAAAGGCATTCTTAACATCCATCTGAAAGAGAGGCCATTGTTTGGTAGCTGCAATGGCAAGAAGACTGCGAACAGAAGTGACTCGAGCAACAGGTGCAAAAGTCTCCTCATAATCGATACCGTACTCTTGATTGAAGCCCTTGGCCACAAGACGAGCTTTGTACCGATCAATAGTGCCATCAGATTTGGTTTTGATTTTGAACACCCATTTGGAGCCAATGGGTGACTTGCCTGGTGAAAGAGGGACAAATTCCCATGTCTGAGCTTTGTCAAGTGCCTGGAGTTCCTCATCCATAGCTTTCTGCCAATCAGAGTTAGAGGAGGCTTCCTTGTAGGAAGTAGGTTTGTGATTTGACAGCAGAGTAGCATAAACATGATAATCACGAAGATGAGAAGGAACTTGTCTTACCCGTTCTGATCGTCTAACATTCTGAGATTGAGAAGTTCCAGGAGCCAAAGACTCAGCAGGCACCTCAGATGTTGGCGGTGTGGATGGAGCAGATGATTGATGTTGATCAGGAAAACTAGGAGAGACAGACTCATAAGGAGTTGGAACAACAGGTGGAGGTGATATAATGTCAGATTGGAGTGAGTCCAATGAGACAGAAGCATCAGTGAAAAACAGAGTGGTGAGATTAGGAGACTCACAAAACTTGGATATAGAAGAGAAAGGAACATGTTCCTAGAAGGTAACATGACGAGATATACGAAGACGCTGGGAGATAGGATCCCAGCAGCGATAACCCTTGTGCTCAATACCATATCCAAGGAAGCAGCACAGTTTGGAGCGAGGTTCAAGTTTGGTATGTTCATGAGATTGTAGTTGAACAAAACAAGCACTACCCCAAACTTTTAGAAGTTCATAGGCAGAAGTGACCTCATAAAGAGCCTCATAAAGAGACTTATTATTAAGGATGGGAGTAGGGTGACGATTGATAGTATAAACTGCAGTGAAAGCAGCTTCACCCCAAAAACGTTCTGGACATTTAGTGGAGATGAGAAAAGTGCGAACCGTATCAAGAATATGACGGTGTTTGCGTTCGGTACGACCATTTTGAGGAGAAGTGCCGGGACAAGAGTACTGAGAGAGAGTCCCCTGAGATTGAAGAAAGGAGAGAATGGATGACTCTTTGTATTCCATAGCATTGTCAGCTCGAAGAATCTTTATAGATTTTGAGAACTGGGTGTGAATCATCCGAGCAAACATAATATAGATTTGAGGTAATTCCGAACGATGCTTCATGAGATATATCCATGTGAAACGAGTATGGTCATCAATAAATAACAAAGTATCGAGCACCTCCCATGGATGGATGTGGTGATGGTCCCCATACATCAGAATGAATAAGATCAAAAGAAGAAGTAGAATTAAATTCATTCATTTCAAAAGGTAAAGCATGATGTTTGCCAAGTTTGCAACAAGAAATATTGTCAGTTGATACACAATTTCCTAACACCCCTAAATGAGCTAATGATTTTATTCTGGCGAGAGATAAGTGACCCAGCCGGGCATGCCACAACTCAAAGGAAGAAGTGCTAGAAACCGAGGCAACAAGACTTGAAGAGGGTAAAGGAAGACGCAGGTAGACCACTTCAATCATCCGTACAACTTTACGGCCGAGTCCAAGGATCTGCTTGGTCTTTGGATCCTGTACAACACAACCAGAAGAATGAAATAAAATGATCAAATTAGATTCAAGAAGATGTGCAATTGAAACTAAGCTTAGAGAAAGCTTTGGAACATTTAGAACATCCGACAATTGCATATGAGGAGTGGAAACATTTCCACTAAAGGATACCGGTAGACCAGTGTTGTCAGCAGTTCTTACTGACGTAAATTGCTGAGGTGATTTCTTAGAAATGAAACCATCATGGCAAGGTGTCATATGATTGCAACACCCAGAGTCAAAAAGCCATACGTTACCTGATGCAGCTGAGCGTGGAGAATTCATACCCATAGCACCAGACATGATCTGTTCCATAAGTTCCTGATTGCGACGCATCTGTTCCATTAGGTCAGGTGAGGAGGCTGTAGAAGCCTCAGTATCAGCAATGGTAGGCCCAACAACAGCATGAGTCCAGTTCTGAGAACTAGTGTGCTTTGAGTTCTTCGGGTAGTCAGTCTCATAATGTCGCGGATGAGTGATGCCACACTTACGACACTTACGGATAGGACAATCAGGAAGAAGATGAGCAGGAGAATGACAGAACGTACACTCAGATGTGTTTGTCTTTCCCACAGATTTGGAATGATTGTTATTGGTCCATTTGCCTTTGGACTTGGGATGAGACGTGTAGAGAACGCTATCAGTAGCGGGCATCGGTGAGCGCATGTGAAAACGAGTTTCTTCACTTAGCAATTATGATATTACTTCTTCAAGAGTAGGTAAATGCTGCCTATGAAGAAGTGAAGCACGAACATTCTCAAATTTATCCGTAAGGCCCATCAAAATGGTGATCAAATGTAGCTGGTTGAAGTAGGCGGTGAATTGTTGAGCTGTTTCATCAAAAATCTGTGGTGCTCCAAGACTTATATGATCTCTGAGAGACTGCATTTAAGAGATATAAGAGTTTATGGATTGATCAGGAAGTTGACGTTTGCTCTGAAAAGTGGTCCACAGTTGATACTGATGAGATAGACCTGATGATGTATACCGCTTGGCGAGAAAATCCCAGAGACTTTTGGTTGTAATATAACCAAGGAACTGTTGGTTGATCTCAGGAGTAGTGGAGGCATTAATGAAGCCCAAGATGTGAGCATTATTGATGTCCCACTCATTCATGCGTTTTGCAAAGTCAACAGCGTTCTCAGCTGCTTCTTGAACTGGAACTTTGGATGCACCAGTAACATAGGTGTGAAGGCCATAGGACTTTAACAGGATTGTCATATGGTGATGCCAAAGAATGTAGTTGCTACCATTGAAAACAACGGAGATGGGATTTGAGTGACTGAAATTGGTAGGCATGAATTGAGGAAAAGATACTAAGAAACAGTATTAATGACCGGTAGAGTTCGACCGATAGTAGATTCGACCGGTAGGGTGTTCGACCGAAAAGATGTTCGACCGGTAGGGTGTTCGACCGGTAGATAGCTTTGACCGATAAAAGGAGTTCGACCAATGGCGTTCGACCGATAGGCACACAGCGGCGGCGGCAATGCAAATCACACAGATCGATCAATTTTAGATCGATCGATGTCGACAAACAAATCAAAAGGCGATGGCGAGCGATCGATTCAAGAAAACATAATCGATTCAAAAGGCGATGGCAGCGATGACAAGCGATCGATTCAAAGCAAGATCGATCCTGATGAACAGTGATGAACAGTAAATCGATTCAGATGAACAGTGATGGTGAACAATAAAATCGAAGAATAAACCTACAACTCTGATACCATGTTAGAAGATGAATATGGTTGAAGGAGACGATGAATATGTTGAAGGTTTGAAGCCTCGATATATTGATTGAGAGAAAACGTACAATACAAAATGTAAAATAATGAGTAATCTAACTTAGACTACAAGATACAACATATATATACGTAGGCTAAATGGGCTTGGACCCTAACATGGGCCTGGGCCCTCTATATACATTAACAGCTAATAAGTTGTTTTTTAAGGGGTGTTTAAGATTGTTTATACATGTAAAATGACCAAAACGCTGATAAGCTATTTCAAATAAGTTAGAATGAAATGACTTATCAATAACTCTTTATCACCGGTGGCAATCCGGTATAATATATTTTTTTTCTCATCCAAACACTAAAAACTGCTTATTACCGATACCATAATGGGGATAAGTTCATAAGAGCATCTCCAATAGCTTATCCAGTTTGGATAAAATAGGGATTTTGAGTCTAAATTGTGCTCCAATAGCTTTCCCGAAACTATTTCTAAAATGGAAAAAAGTAGAAGAGATAAGTTTTTTTCTCCAAATATAGAGAGTACCCAAAAAATGATTACAAAGTGAGAGGGTCAATAGAAAATTTTAAAAGTAAATATGTAAAGAGAGAAATAATATTTTAATAAATGAATGAAATATTTTAATATTATAATTAATGTTGGATTCTTTAAAATAGGGAATCTGTTAGACATAAATATAATATTTTTTAGAGATTTTGACTTTTAGTTTTCTATTTTAAAGAAATTTTAGAAAAACTATTAGAGATCCTCTAACACTTTGAATAAGCAATCCCCAAAACCCCTTGAAGTGGGAACAAGAAATGGTTAAAATGTTGTCAATTAAGCCCCTCTTCTTTTAATAATATGCAATATGGTCCTTTTAAGTTAACTTCTTTTCTGTTTATTCCCTTAAAGAAAATGTTGCCATTATGTATTACTAGAAGCGTACTCGTGCAATGCAGCGAAATACATCACGATTTTAATTTTATTTTAACTTTTTGTTTTTTATTGATTTACAGTACGATTTTGGATGATTTTTATTGAGTGATAATGGTTTTTTTATATATAAATTTGTTTAATTTAGGCTTAACAATATAATATTTTTTATATAAAAAAAATTAAGTAGTTTGTTAAAATTCATTAATTATCTTATATATTTTAAAAATTTTATATTTAAGTTGAAATGTTTATCCTGTTTTGATTATGTTTATCAGAATTCAAATTTCATAATTTTAGGATTTGGGGATTAGAGATAAGGATTTTGGGGGATAAGGATGAAATTTATTAATTAGGGTTAAAAACATTTAAAAGTAGTACATATTGCTTCATTAATTGTTTTTTAAGAGATTTTAAGTAGATTGACATTAAATAATAGTACATAATGTTTAATACATCACGATTTTAATGTTTATTTTTATTTTTTGTTTTTTATTGATTTACAGTACGATTTTGGATAGTTTTTATTGAGTGATAATGACTTTTTATATATAAATTTATTTAATTTAGGCTTAACAATATAATGTTTTTATATAAAAAAAATTAAATAGTTTGTTAAAATTCATTAATTATCTTATATATTTTAAATTTTTTATATTTAAATTGAGATGTTTATCCTGTTTTGATTATGTTTATCATAATTCAAATTTCATAATTTTAGGGTTTGGGGATTAGAGATAAGCATTTTGGGGGGATAAGGATGAAATATATTAATTAAGGTTAAAAGCTTTATAGGTAGTACATTAGCCTTTAGTAGTTATTTTTAAGAGATTTTAAGTAGATAATTTTAAATGATAGTACATAAATCTTAATGAGTTGTAATTAAGAGTTTTTTATGTCATTTTTATAATATAGTATAAATTTTTATTTTTGCAATTATTAGTAACACATTAATTTTATTTAAAATGCAAATAATGATAGTTGTATTGATTTTATTGAAATTTTTTCATAATTGTAAAAGCAAAAATCAATAATATTTGAACTACAAATAGATAAAAAGCATATGGCTTTCATACGAGTCTTTTAAACTATTTGTATATCTCTTATTCTTGATATATTTTCGAATATGATTTTCGTTTCTTATATTTGTCTTCAAATTCATACTCAAGTTATTATATCAAATATTACAAACAGAATACAAAATCTAACACACCTTCAAAAGGTTTGAAGATGATTTAAGAACAAACTCTAAAAAACTAGAGAGAGAATCGAGAGAGAATTTTCAAGATGGAAAAAAGTAAAATGAACTCTTCTAAAATATTTTCAGCTGAAAATATATTTATAATTCTTTCTTATTGCAGAATAGCCCTTCTCCTACTTTCATCTAATTGCTCCACTACCCTTATACTTTGAAGAAAATGAGGCACGGTCCTTGTGACCCTTATCTATTCAGCATCTTTCAAAATAACCCCTCAACTTCCTGAAAATATAAAACATTCATATTAAATTAAATTTGATGACAAGATTGATATAGATTTAAAGCATATTTTAACACCATCCCTTAATCTTGACATCTAAACATATCTAGCATGTTTAATTTAGTAATGAAATAGTTGTGTTGATTAACCCCAAGAGATTTAGTAAAAATATCTGCAGGGTTTTCTGTGGATAAAACCTTTTCTGTTTTCAGTAAACCAGAAGCAATTTTATCTCTTACTTGATGAATATCAATCTCAATATGTTTAGTTCTCTCATGAAATACTGTGTTATTAGCTATTTGTATTGTTGACTTATTATCACAATTCAAATTTACTGGAAGTAAATTTTCTAGTTTTAAATCAGCCAATATACTAAGTACCCACAATATTTCACACATAGCAGATGACATAGCTCTGAACTCAGACTCAGCTGAAGAGCGAGAAACAGTTGATTGTTTCTTACTTCTCCATGACACCATGTAATTTCCCAAAAACAAACAATAACCTGTCCTAGTTGATAAACACTTACCCCAGTCGGCGTCAACAAACGTGTAACAACCTGAACTTTAATTACATCAAAATGTAATTATCCATACCAAAAACGATGGACCCAAGCCTACAATTCAAACAAGGTTTGCAAATACAACCTATTGCACAACTAAGTCTATAAGGAAACTACTACAAGGAGTCTTCTAGCTCCTAGAAATAGCTCACATCTTCTCATTACCCTTACCGGTACCTGCTACCTTGCGATAACCTGAAAAAGGGTTATAGTTTTGAAAGAGCGAGGGTTAGACCGATGGTCTAGTGAGTCCCCTCCAAGCGTTACTGCAACAATTCAAATATTATTTAAAACATTTAAACAAAGCCTTACGCCTCACGAGCGTAACTCACTCTACTGACCAAACATTTACCACACTTTACGCCTCGCGAGCGTAACTCACACTACTAACCAACACTTACCACACTTTACGCCTCGCGAGCGTAACTCACACTACTGACCAACACTTACCACACTTTACGCCTCGCGAGCGTAACTCACACTACTGACCAACACTGCCGTCAAAGACGGTATGTCTGTCTCGTACTGCCTTATTTTGGGGACACACCCCAATGGCATAAACGGGCCACACTACCCGGTACGATCAGGCGGGCCACACTCCCCGACTTAGGTCAAAACTTCCGAATTAAATGTATGCATACATCTAATCATCAACAATATATAAAACGAGTTTATATAAACATAGCATGAACATGCCAACATAATTAAATCAACCTTTTCAATAAACCTTCACAAACTTTTGATAATAAAAGCGTGTAGTTCAGAAACTCACATTTATCAAATAACTTTCGTAATCGTAAACGGATTTAGTTTGAAAGACTCACCTCAGATCCTTCTCGCTTAAAGCCCGCTTTCTAACGATTAACACCACCTACGACGATACCGAATAAAAACGGTAAGCTAACTCGCAGATAACACTCTCTCCCTCTCTAAACACTTAAAAAACGACATACTGTGCCACCCCAGTCGAGACCACCCCGGTCGACACACACACCGGTCGACAACACATCGGTTGACACCGGTCGGTGCCACACCGGTCCGCGCCACACCGATCGACACCGATCTGCGCCCCACCCTGGTTCGGTCGATATTCAAACAAACTCGCCCAGGGAGATTCAAAACTCTAACAGAACCAAAATAACTCTCAAATCTCGAATGCAACGACTAAAAGCTTGACAACGAGATCATTTACCGACTAACTTACTGCAGAAGGGAGTATTAGACTAGAATCATACCTTGATTTGAAGAGAACCGAACGATCCTTCGAGACATAGTCTCCCCTTCTCCCTACTCTCGTCTCCTTCAGTCGCTCCACAAAATATCAGGAATGAATTCTGATAAATATCTTAGGGTTAAAACATATCTATATACAACCCAAGTTTCATTTAACCCCCTTGAACTTTGGGTCTCGCTTAACTATTCACCCAACTATCAAAATTATCGAAAATTATGGATCCGGATATTACAATATCCCCCCCTCAAGAGAATTCCGTCCCCGGAATTCCATCGTTGAACAGATGAGGATACTGAGATCTCACACTTCCCACGTTGACTCTTGCCCTTTGTGAAATCTCCACTGGATTTTCACCAACCGGATTTCCTTGTTCCTTAACTTTATAACCCAACGGTCAAAGGCCCCCTCGGAACTTATGATCACGGCAAACTCTCCTTTGCTTGCATACCTCGCAAAGGTATCGTTGCTCCACCTCCAACAAGTGCTCTCAAGAGAGGCGAGAAATATGACACGAATTATCCTAATTCTCATCGAACACTTTCGGTTATACACTACCTCTCCAACTCCTTCCATAGCTTCTACGGACTCCAAAAAGTAAACTAACACTAGCTTTCTCTCGAACGTACCACTCCATTCTATGGGAACAACTCCTGCATTGCGCCCTTTCAAATTTTAAGATTCACAAGACTCGCGTTCTTTCACCCACTCCAACTTAACTTCCCTCAAATGCTCCAAGCATTCTGTTCCATAACCAAGGCCGTAACATCCCAGGTGAACTCCTGCATCAACATGCATATAGTCAACCTTTGTTATCACAATAACCTCATAATTATGAATTTCTTCATCCGGTAACCAGCCATTGCATAGTAACTTCTCTCGGTACGGCATACGTCGAACATAAAAGCACTTTATTTCCCAAACCATATTGTTCATCGTTCAACGGTGATACTCAACTCATACGCAGTAACATACATCGCCCCAAAGGTCATAACTCCACTTCCATAATAAAAGAAAATTCCACATTACCTTACCCTCATAGCCTACTAATTCCAACTGAACGAATCATAATGACTCCCACTTCAATTCTCGTCGCATCCAACAATTGTCCGGTCGTAATTGAAATAAATCCAAGCTTTACCCGTTCTAACATTGAGTGATCATGCTCCCACCATCACTCCAATTTAACACTGGAAGACAGGTTCACTTGGAACCTTTCTACACAATTACCAAGTTAACTCACTCCGAGCATTATGTAACACCCCGAATTTCGAAAAACGCCATTTCAAGTTAATACAGAAATCACTAGCCTTAAAGGGGAAAAATAAGATTTTTGATTTTGGACTTGAATCCTATATTTTATAGTCTTGATGGATAAAAGATTCAATTACGAGTCAAACGGTTCTTTCCGGAGCGAAAACGGAGCTATAACGAGGAAGTTATGACCAAAATAGTGTTTGGACACATTTCTCGCGGTCTGAGGGACGCACGGGTCGTGTATTTTCCCTTCACAAGGGCGCACGGGTCGTGCGCATCATCCAGTGGAGCAGGTTAAAAGCCTGGTTCAACCTCATTTCACCCAAAAACTTCATTTCTTCATATCTTTTGATCCAAAGCTCCAATTTTAGTGATTCAAGTTGCTACGGTTTCGTTTTTGAGAGCTCTTCAAGGATATATCAAGAGATTGGAAGTCTATTGGAGTATACTAGAGTATTTTTTGGTGGTAAGCTTCTCATCTCTCACTATTCATCTTCTTCACCAAAGTTTTCTAGGGTTTCATCCACAATTTGTTCTCCCTTTCATAGATTGGAGGCTTGTAACCATTTTGGTGAACTAGAGGTGTTTTGATTGGTGGATTCAAGCTTGGGTTAAGGTAAACTTCTATTCTCTTCATTTATGGAAGTTAGGGTTTCGGTATCAGTTGAGGTATTCATGTATAAGGTTGGGAAATGATTCCTTGTGGTTTATTATGATTATCTATGGTGGAATATGTATATTTATGGTTGGAACCTTGTGGATTTAGGTTATGGAAGTTTGACTTGAGAATCCAAGTGTTCTTCAAAGGAACTCTAGTTGGGGGGAAAATATAGATTTAGCCTAAATCTAGCAAGGTGAGTTCAAGTTGATTTGTGAAAACGTTGTACATGCCAAAATGTCTATTTTAAAATGTTTATGTGTTTTACATGAAATTATCAAATGTTGGGTTATTTACTAATCTTTGATTATTTGAAGTATTTAACTTTACAAACTTTGTGTAACACCCACATTTGGGATTTTTGGGTATTTTGATAAATGGGTCACAAATGAATGTGTTTTGAGGTCTTATTGCATAGATAGATCTTTGGTCAAAGGAATACACTTTTAAATGTTTATCGGGTTCCGTGCATCATCATGAAATGGAGTGTTTTATAAAGTATTACTTGCACTTTTATGTGAGGTATTCGAAAGAGCGTTTATAGTCTCATTTCATGATTTTTATTCTTATCAGCAGTTAAATTTGGAAAATGCATATTCTATGTTATCAGGCATTTGGAAAATATGAGAGTATAAGTCCATTTGGAAAATGGGTAACTCAACTAATGTGAGTTTTGAACTAATCTTACTTTTAGTCGTTGTGTTTGCATAACCGTTGGTTGAGTGCGTTTTATCGTATTCTTACTTCATTTATAAATGGGTCAATGGGTGCTAAGCCTGCGGCTTGGTATTTTTATTTGATTTGGAGTCTTTGGACAGTTGTCCAGTTTTGGTAGCTCGACTTAGAGCCTTGGTTGCGATATTGGATGAGGGACTCGACATAAGGACCGTTCGCGGTTGAACTCGATATCCCGTGGGTGTACGTTTAAAGCCACTGAGCCTGACATCCCTTGCGCTTGGAATTATTTTTCCGACGTGGGACGATTAGTTTTCCACGTCGAGGCACGTTAGGCATCGGATGTGGTATAAGTCCTTCGTGCTCAAGTATTACGATATTGGATGAGGGGCTCGACATAGGAACCCGACGGGGTTGAACTCGAGTTTCCGTGGGTGTACGTTTAAAGCTACTGAGCCTGACATCCCTTGCGTGTACTTTTGTTTATGGAATCAGGAATCCCCCGTCACCGAAAGGTGTTGTTTTTGGGTATTGAGTTTTATTATCCAAGTTTTCGGTGACGTTTTGTATAATTGGGTTTTACCCTTGATTTATGGGTTGAGTATTATTCCCCACCCGTGTTTTGGGGTGTTTTGGGATATAAGGTTTAATCGTATCTTCATAAATGGAGAGTTCAATTTATACTTACGCTTTGAGTGAGTTTTGAGTTAAAAACTAATTTATGAATGGGCGGCTTATGTTGGTATCATTATCTATGAAGTAGTTGGTTTGGAAAACGTTTTAATTGGTGTTCTTTACCTAAAATGCATATTGTTGGAAATGAGTCGTTTTCACATGTAAGACGTATCATATTGAAGGACTATAACTTTTAACCGCATTCTTTCTTTTAAACTATTATTTCATATATGTTGAAAACTCTTGAGCTCACTAGGCGTTAAGCTTAACCTTTTTATTTGCCGGCATGTGCATCAGGTTCCAGTTGGGGTTGGTTCTAGCAGCCATGAAGAGTTGAGCCTTAGCTTTGTGCGAATGTGAGTAGTTGATAAAGTCTTCCGCAATTTTGGAGATAGTGACTATTATGGGGTTTTTAGTAGCACCCGTACTTATCATAGGCTTTTGTATAGAATTAATGTTTGTATTGAGATTAAATCTTAATTTGTGGTTGTAGATCATTCATTTATCGGTGTATTTAGAAAATTTTAAATAAATTGCTATTTCCATATTTGAGGGTGTTACAAGTTGGTATCAGAGCTTAAGTTTGAGAGATTTAGGTATTGATTTTTGGATGCCTAGACTCAAACTAGCGTACTTGTAGGTGATTGAAAGTGAAGTTGCACATTAGACGCCTTAAAATGAGATATCATGGAGTTGATCGGGTCGCTAGAAACGGGAAATTGTCAAGGGTCACAAGGATGCTCATGTATGGTACGTTCATAATGTAACACCCTCGACCTCGATATGTATTTATTTTGGTTCAATCATGTTTTACCGTTAGCGTTGGGCTTGGTATTGGGTTCGTGGGCTTCTCGGGTCAAAGTTCGGAAAATTTGGGCCTCAGTACCACTGGGGCAATTGTGCCCGCGATTGTGATAGGAGTCACTCTCGCGGGGCACTATCGCGGGAGACGTACCGTAGCTCGGGGCGCGGTGGCGATTGTGCCCGCGATTGTGACAAAAGTCACTCTCGTGGGGCACTATCGCGAGAGTGGTACCAAGAGTGGGGGGAAGCCGGCGACTGTGACAGCGATTGTGACAGATGTCACAATCGCGAGGCAAGGTCGCGGTCGGGTGCAGCCCATTTAAAACTCACTCCCACGACCTAAATTTCAATATCTGATTGGGAGCTGACTTGGGGTGATTTTGGAGAACAAAAAGGTAGGGTTTTCATCCTCCCTTATTGAATGCTCCTAGTAAAGACTCTTATGGTTAGTTGGTGGATTTAATGTTAGGTTCTTGCTTGTGGTTAAGAAGATCAAGTGTCATTTCTTCCTTCTCTCAAGTATCATCTAGGGTTTGGTGTGTAACCCTTGCAAGGTGAGTTTTCTTGGATACATCTCCCTCATATATGTTTTAGTTGTTGTATCTAAAATCTTCCCTTGTCTCCTAATCATAGTTGGATTTTGTTGGGTCTTGACCTAACTAGAGATTTTGAAAGTACTATGGCTATTTGACTAAACAAGTTTTATGGGATGATATGTTAAAGAAAGTAAGGGTGTTCCCATTTACTCAATCATTTGTTATCTAATAATTGCTATTTGGGATATTGGTATCACATGAAGAGAAAGCTAGGGTTTTGGAAATTAGTATCTTGAAGTATATGCATGATTATATATGGTTATAATTGGTAAGTTGGGTTTTGGTTTAGTGCAATGGATCCATAGGCACGGTAACCCAATGTCTTGTCCGGACATTTGGTTACCCTTGGCACGGGATAGGCATCGGGCTCCATGGTAAGTAGGGTGTGGGCCTATACGGTTGGGCAGCGTCCCATGGACAGTAAGGTGTAATCCCATTGTACTTGAGTTGCCCTGTTTTGGGAACTCTCAAGAATAGACCTGGAGTGGTTGACTTGATGTTTTCGAGCAAAAGACTTGGAGTAGTTGAGCTCGCTATGTGGTTTTGAACAATTGACAGTATATGTTGAATACTAATGATTTATTGGCTTTACCTTGATTTAGCTCACGGCTAGATCGACTACATGACTTCAATCGGGTTTATTGTTCTTTTAGCATTCGTTTATTTATTCTCACTAGGGTTTAGCCTAACACTTGTTATTTGGTTGTCATGTGTGGCAGGTCACTCTAGTGATGGGATGCGTCGGGATTGAGTGGACGACTTTGGGTTAGAGAGCGGTCTTTTGATGATTTAGTGACCGATATTTTTGGAAGTATAGATTGTTACTTTTGGGAGAATAGCGACACCCGACCTTAATCTTGCTCACTCAAGTTAGATTATTAGGTTGTCAAGTTTATTCTCTATTTTGCCATGGGTTGTAATTACCGTATTATGGTCCCCGTATTGGGTTGACATACATTAGTCCGTTTGGTTGTATACTTTATCACAGGTTATGGGATCTCCCGTTTTGGGTAGATTGGTTATTACTATTTTCAGACGTTATATAGCCAAATTTGCAATTTTTAAATTGACTCCCAATTTTTAGGATGTTACACATAATAACACCTGGCTAGTGTTATGGTGAACCTACATATCACATGTGTATACTTGAACTACCTTAGCATGATAACCGTTAGGGTAGTGAGGAAGTTTCTAAGCGGGTAATCTAAGGAAAGGTTGATGTCTGTAGCGATGTGACGTCGAAGTGATAGTTAAATACGTTGAGTGCATTAAGTTGATCATCTTGAGTAAGAACTATTGGTTGGATTAGAACTATAAGTTCGTTAGACCAATTTTATTTCGAGGAGAAATTGTAAGTTGACCCAATTAGTGGGTTCGTGGCTCTAAGATGTTTGATGTATCAGAATGGCAATAGTATGTCGGGATGATGGAGGAGTGTAGTCCTGAGATGCTGAGTGCCGACCAAATTCATGCACGAAATTTATTTCTAAAATAAGTTTACATCAATTGTTTCTCATGTATTCGAAGCATAAAGTGTGTGATACTTTGTAGTCTTGGTAAAACATTTAGCACTCATCAGATTTTAAACCGTGAGCTTAACCATGCATGGAGTTGTTTGGTTGCAAGTTATCGCAATTTTTTTTTTGGAAAAATCTCTCCGTCCCTGTTTTGTGTTTAACGCTATCTTTGGACATCTTAAGATCCGCGTTTTAATGCCATATGTGGTATTGGACAAGTAACTGTAGAATTTTTAATCTTTACATTGGATCTCCTCCACGTATGTTAAGGTTTTAAAGGAATGGTTGTCCCACTGTTTTTGAGTCTGAACTTTCTTGAGAATTTTAGTCTGTACGAGTCGCGTTGAATTTTATGGAATAGTGTTTACGACGTTTGGACGCGTGAGTGTA
The DNA here is from genome assembly GCA_023525745.1 of Arctium lappa. Classification (NCBI taxonomy): domain Eukaryota; kingdom Viridiplantae; phylum Streptophyta; class Magnoliopsida; order Asterales; family Asteraceae; genus Arctium; species Arctium lappa. The sequence goes on along the minus strand of CM042052.1, from coordinate 83,112,555 downwards.
TTTTGAGATGCGTGAGTTTTAATTTACGGCGTATAATTTTCGAGCTTTTTGGGCGTCGTGCATCATGAGAGTTTTTTGAAAAAGAGTCACTTTATCGTACGTTATGGTCTTGGAGTTTTAACATTCTCGGACTTATTGTTGTCTTATGTTTCATGTTGGCAAATTGAAATTTTGACGCCGCTTGGTTTTAGCATTTATTAGTTTTATGAAAGCTCAATGGGATTTTATGGTATCATATCGTATGACTTTTACATCGCGTAATTGAATTTTTGAATTAGTGTACCCGCATTATTGCATGCATTAACTTAAGAGTTTTGCTAAAGATGTCACCTTCCATGTTGTTTTGAGAAATGTCAGTTGTTAATCTTACTAATGGAAATTATGCGATTTATCTCTGGGCTTTATACAAACGCCAGTTGTTGTACGCTAATTGCATTTGGATTAAATTATGCCGTTGGAGTGAGTAAACATCTAAAAATATTTATGTTATTTCAGATAAAACTTTTGTTCTGAGCATAATTCAGTTATTGATTTTACTACTAGGAATTTTCAACGATGCACATAAATGAGTTATCAACATTCATGTTGTCATAATTACTATTTTGGTCAAATGTGTTTTATCTGTGCGGCTCAAAGTTTTAAGTTCGATTTAAGGATTTATTTGCGTTCCCATCGTCCTATCGAGCTTTGGGGAATAAACTGATGCAAAAAGGGGTTGTTGAAAACTTGATGCTACAACGTTTTTTGGTTAAAGGAGGAAAAGTTTAAAGTTAAAGGTTGAGAAGTTCTCTGTTAGAGTCGTACAAACATTTATTTCACGTGTTTGGGGTACCAGAATTTATTTTCATGGTTATAGTGTGAATTTTGCTACACACCTTTTGTTACTGTTTTTGTTGGTCCCGAAGGTGCTAAACAAGTTTGTAGAACGGGGGGGGGGGGGTTGAATACAAACACAGAATTTAAAGTTTAATAAATTGTTTATTGATAAATCAAAATACAATTTACAAGTTTGTTGCGGAATAAGATTAAGACAGACTCAATCTAAACAAACTTAAGAAACACTAAGATAATTGCACAAGAAATTCAGAGAGAGAGAGAGAGGGGATTAAGAGATATAGAAAACAAGGGTTTCTATATTGAGTTCAAGGATGAAGCACACCTTCAGATGAAGGGGTGAACTTCCTATTTATACCCTATGCATTAAATGCATGGCAGGATACTTTACACGTGGCGTTCACTGATAGGCTTTGGGAGTCTGACTTTTGGGAGACATGCTTTCGGCCGGGTCATGAACAGTGTAGTTGACAGAGTTGTTGTACGAATGGTTGCAGAGACTTGTTCGTTCTGACACATCGTACTAGGTTGTGCAAGGATAGACAAAAGGAAACTTGAGGCATAAGCTTTGTGATCGATTGATCGCTGAGTATCTCTAAGTTCAGAGATAAAGAGGTTCAGCTATCGCTAAAGCTTTTTCTCATGTTCCTTCACGTATAAGTAGAGTTGTCTTTGCTTCACTGATGTCCGCATCAGATCACTAGTAGATTTCTCTTTGTTCAGCAACTTCGTCTTTGATTCAGCTATGAACATTTGATGACGCGAGACTTGTCTTCAGGGATTACGTTGGCTGTTTACTTTAGGAACTATCAGTGATAACTGAACAGACTCAGTTTGATCACTGATAGTGAAACACTAATACATAGAAATGTATAAGAAAGACTATCAGCGATAACTGAACAGACTCAGTCTGATCGCTGATGGTGAAACACTAATACATATTAAAACGTAATTTTCACTAAGTATAGAAGAGGGTCGTTATCAAATCACTGAGAGAGTTTGGATCAACAATCTCCCCTATTTGATAATGACAAAGTAACTGAAGAAAATTACTTTATGATTCAAAATGGTGGAATAATCAGGACTCGTAACATACATGTCCCAATTACTATTTTGAGGGATCTTTTACAGCACTGATGAAGTTAAGTACTTTACTGAAATTTCATTTTTTCAAGAAGAGAATTACAAGGAATGAAAATTACAAGTAAATAACTAACTACTGTAAGTACAACTAATAGATTACAGAAGAGAAAACTAATCTATCAGCTATAAGAAGATTTAGGAGGATTTATCATATACTCAGGTATTTCTTCTCCTTTCTGTCTTCGTTCCAAGGATTCTTGGCTGATAATTTCTTTGATTTTCTCAGCAGCAGGGAAGAAGTCACACCATAAGCATAAGAGATCCTTGAGATGATTCAGAGGACAGATAGGAATCTCAGAGACTCTTTGAAATCTGAGTTCCTCATCATCATCTCTGAAGAATATTCCATAAGGATAGTCAATTACTTGACCAACTTGGAAAGGACCACCAGGAGGCAGAGATAAATCCAGAACTGAAAGATCAGGAGGAGGACCAAACAGTGCATCTCTTGAAAATTTGATAGAAGTTTCATTTCTGATGATGGCGACGTCTTCAGAGGAGGAGGACCCAATTCTTCTCTTGAGTTTCTTGGGATTGGGAGGGATAGGAGATGGCAGATTCAGTACAGAAGTGACTCTGTTGATGAGAGCTTTAAGAAGTCCTTCAACGTAGCCTCTGTATGTAGATTTCGATTTCTTCAGCGCATCCCATAATTCTATCCACTCTGTAAACCCGAAACCTTCAAGTTTGGAAACGTACATAGCTTTCTGAGTTCCATCCTCTCTGGTAATCTCCATGGTCACTGAGAGTTGATCCTTCTTCTTGCGACCAGAGATAGTCACGGCTGTTATTGGAAGAAGATCAGAGCGATAATCCATCTTCTGTTTGCACCATTCGATGGACTTATCGTTGATCTCTTGTTCTTTGGAGCGTTCCTCTTCAATTTCTTTCAGCAGTGCAGCTTGAACTTCCACAGGCTTTCTTTTCAGCTTCTTGTCCTTGACTTGAGAAGATTGAATCTTTAAAGCTAGTTGAGCATCTCGTCTGCATTCAGCGAGCAGTTTCTCAGCTTTGGCAGATTCTTCTCGTTCAGCATCAGTGAGGAAGTCGAGCTCTGAGAAGGATGTTTGAAGAGGAATTTTCAGCCGTTGACTTTCTAGTTGAGCGATCATTTCACCTCTTTTCTTTATCACTTCCTCTGACCAACGAGATGGTCGAGAGGGCCTTCCTGGATGGAGCAGGGAATCTTCTTCTTCTTCTTCTTCATCAATCTCAGCGATAGAGATTGGGATTATTTCTTCAGCGATAGCAGCTGGAATTATTTGTAGTTCAGAACCCTTAAGCAGGGGTGAGAACTGTCTGGATAGAAAATGAAGGAAAGAAGGGATAAGTGTATATTTTTAGAAAAAGAGATAGAAAGGCTAGAAGGAAATAGGGGTTTGGAAAGAGTAGGAGAGTGGTACAATAGAAAGACATACCTGAGAAGGATGCTCCCCCTCAGATTGTGATCCAGTCCTCAAGCATTCTTCAGCGATTGGTTGCTTGTCTTTGCTCTGCGAAGGAGCGCTTGAAGATGTATCACCTCTCACCCCTGCTTTGACAACCTCTTGCGAAGTTGTCCCTGATACGTTCGGCTTGGAGAACCACATAGATTGGTCTTCTTCATCGTCGTCGTCATCATTGGAGGGTTGATCCTTTTCTTGATCAATAAGATCTAGATCATCTTCCTCTTCATCTTCTTCTTCCTCATCATCTTCAAAGAGAAGAGAATGAATAGAAGAGGGTTCTTTTGCCTTCTCCCCCTCTTTGTCATTATCAACGACAGGGGGTTGGTCAGCTGCTGGAGTAGCTGTTGAAGCTTTCAGCACTTGAACATCAGCCTCCAGACGCTTGACCCGTTCTTCAACTGCAGGGATGTCGCATGTGGCATCATGGATGAATTCCACAGCGATGTTGAGATTTGTCCGATCATCTTCAGTGAAGGAGGGGGGCAGCGCTGGAGCTGTTTCAGATACCTTTTGGAGAAGTTGCTGTAGAAGGGACGTGCAGAGATCAACCTTAGAAGAGAGATCTCGAACTTCAGTGGTAAGAGACTCAAATCGCCCCTGAAAGAGTTGAGAGGACTCTCTGAGTTGGACGACTTGTTCTTCCACAGCTGAAAGTTTGGAGTTCTCAGCTTTGGATGAGCAGGTGGCTGTCAACCTTTTTAGCTCCTCACCAGCCTGATTTACGGCGCTGGTGGTGTTGTTGATGGTGTTGGTGAGAGCGTCCACCTTTTCTCCCAGACTGTTGACATGCGTGTCAACAGACGCCAAACTAGGACCTGAAAATGATATCAGTTCAGATATGGGCTTATTTGGAGAGGTGGGGAAAGAAGTGTTTAGGATAATAGGTTTACCTGACGTATCAAACATTTTGTAGAACTGCAAAGATTCCTCAAACGTTTGATGTTCAGGTCCTATAGGTAAAGAGGCGGTAGCGGGTTCAGAGACCAAAGAAGGAGATGGAAGAGTTATGGAGATAGAAGTAGGGTTGGGGTTAATCTCAGCGGATGAGATAGTAGGTGGGGTCACTGATGGTGTGACAGCGATTGAAATCGTTGACACGGTATGTTGAGTGACTGCTGGAGTTGTGGAGGAAAGACCCACAAATGCATCTAAGGTAGCTTGTTGAGAAGCTTCCTCAGGTATAGTACTAGAGGGTGTACTTTCCTTAGTCTTTTTGGCCTTCTTAGAAGGACCAATCGGACTAGCTGATGGTCGTTTGGAAGTAGTGGTAGCGACAGGGATAGCAGACGAAGGAACCATCTGCGTGGTCGCTGAAAAAGAAGAAGAATGGAGAGAGAGACGAGAACGAAGGAGAGAGATACTTACCTCGTTGGCGAGTGGCTTTACCTCCAGTGATCGTTGACCTATCCTGGCAAAAGTGCCATCATCTTTGGTGGGATAGGTGTTGGGATAGAGGAACTTGATGTACGTACATATGAAACGTACGTACGAGATCTTGGGATCTCGTTCAGGCTTCTCTAATCTCGACCTCAGGTCTTCAAAAATGGCAGTGGCGTAGTCAAAGTTTTGACCAGCGATAACTGAGTAGGCCATTTGCAGTTGTGTTTTGCTGGCTTGATCCAGCGAACCA